>CAJHUC010002786.1:0-22777 GCA_905146915.1 Ostreobium quekettii
TCATGTGCCAATTGTACGAAGAGCTAATTGTAGCGCTGGGAATAATAGGTCACAAATTCAGGTTTGGATTGATCGCCACGAAATCTGTGTGTGAATTGATGCATGGCATGCGATAGGCGTGCAAAAATTGAACATATTGCTTTAAGGATAAAATGCAAATCTTTGGGCGTGGCATATATACGGACGGAATACCACTATTTTCGCAAGGCAAATGGCGTGCGATTGGCCTGCATGGATGCCTAGCTCTCGACTTTGAAGATGGAACAGATGGGTGAGTAATACCCACCCATCCATACTCACTGAATATGGTAGCTGGGCCTCAAGGCTACGTTTGCATGATACAACAGCTTGGTGGCCATGAGCTCCTGCACAGTCGACGGGCTACATTTGGTGAGGGTTTAGCCGGGAAAGATAAGATTCGAATCATGTAGGTGGGGGCTTAAAATAGCTCGCACCATGCTCCGCGTGCACATCAGATCTTCTTGGAATTCTCCGTTGTTCCTTCCAGGGGGCCACCGCCGTGGTTGTGGGTGGCAATTAGAATTTACTACGGTTGGGGCTATCGGTGAAACAGAACAACAGTCCGTTTCTTTAGCAGACTGTAAGAGCATTTATGTGGTACTGCCCGTTCAGTCGGCTGATTGAACATTATGTAGTAGTGTAAGTTTCGACAAGAGCCTGATTTGCAGTACCCCAACCGGTTGTGTCGGTTGTTTCTCTTGCTGTGATCATACAGCAAGTCCAGGGTGGACTGGTTTTGCCAGGACAAGGACGCGTTGGCTCTGGAGGCTGGGTCCACACGCTCAACGCTCTCGTTTTCTTGGCCTCAGTTGGGTGCCGAATTCCCCCTCGACTGTGATAACACTGGATTAGAATACCTGAGGGCTGGTTGTTTCTGCCTGATCGTCAATCTGGCCGGCGCCCGATGCGCTGATGAGCGCAGCACAACTTAAATGATAGTGGTTTGCCCAGCATTTACGATGCGCACACAGAATGGTGGCTGAAGATCAGTGGCCCGCTCTTGCAGTCGCGCCCGTTGCAGATCTCATTGCTCCAATGGGTTGTGAATACACTGTGCTGCATAATAGGGTAGCCACATCATCTCCTTTGGAGGAAACACAAGCCTTGATACCAGGTACGGCCGGCTAACGCGCAGTGGGTACATCTACTGCGTGCGGCATCTGCCATGACAAAATGTACCCATATTCCAATCCGGCAGGAAACGAGGCAACGTGTTAGCAGCAGGATGAATTCGATGTTTACTGAGCATCAGCCAGCCAACCAACCAATCAACCAGCCAATCAGGATTTCCGGTTGCCCGATGTTACAACAGCAAACGTCGTGGCGGCCCATGACAGAGGGTTTACACTGAACATCTGGATAATTGATGCGGAACCCGGCTGCACAGCGGCATCCCCTGGCCATGATTGTGCCAGGTCCAACCTTTGGAAAACCCATTTCAGGGCCGGGATGATGGAGCCCTGTGGTTCTTGGACCTGTAGTCGACGATGGCCTACCATCACGGCAACGATGACCCACCCTTGCGCATGCGCGACAGTACGCTGTACCGTGGTACCGTGATTACCCCATTCCGCTGCTTGACCGATGTTCTTACCCCGGATGACGCCCTCCAGCCAGGGACCTCGACCCACGTGCCCACCAGGGATTTTGTCCGGCCTCTCGACCGCGCCCACCGTTTACCTTGGTTTTCGGTGCGGACCGCTGCAACGAGAAGGGCGGGGACCTTGCACCGGCGCCAACGACCCAGCACTACATCACCCGCATCCTTCCACCTGACCCAGCGCGTCTTCGATTAGTGTTGCCGCCGATTACTGATCATCGTGACAGTGCACCTTCTGTCCTGATCTGTCCTGCGCGGTCCCACATGGCAGATCCGCGCCACAAGGAGTGCGTCGCACGCCCCTCGCATTCGAAGGATTTGGCGATCAGCAGCCAAGCCCCCCGATGCCCTGCCAAGCGCCTGCGCGGCCTTGAGGCGGAGGGCGGCTTGCAGTCGCGGCGGGGGACTGGGTTGGAGGCAGCAGCTCAGGCGCGGGCCATGGCCGACAGCCGGCCCGCCGGCTTCAGTGGCGTACCGCTTGACATCCTGGCCAGCGTGTGCGCGCACCTGGACTTTGAAACCAGGTGAGCGCCGGCCGTTTTTGAGCCGCGTCGCCTGAGAATTTGGACGAAGGCGGGGAGTGTGGGGCTATGGAGGGGTGCTGGGAGGGCTCTGGAAGGCTGCTTGCTGGGCCGTCCACCTTGCGTTATCCGCCGGTGGGGCACGAGGGGGTGGCGGTGCTTCCTGCGGGTCCGCGTGGACTTGAGCTGTCATCGCGCGTCGGCAGCCCGGGAGAATGGCACCGGGCTGGCGAGCGCCCCGCATTGGTGGGGATAGTTTTCGCCCTCTCAGTGGGTCCTCTGAGAGAGGCCTCGGTGAAGCGAAGCTGCCTGCTTGGTGCCCCTGGAAGACCGATTCGCGTCACCTGCGCCACTTGCTGATGACCACAGGGCCAGCAGCTCGGCGCAGTCGGCCCGGATCTCCGCATGTCAGCATGTCCCGGACAGGGCACTGCTCTCCGGCGGCATGTGGGGGGTGTGGGCTCTCTTTGACGAAGACAGTTGACGATGCGATGCGGTTGCAATTGCACTAAATTCCTGCGGTGGTGGGCCAGGGTGCGCAGAGGGGGCGTTACCGGGAACACAGCCCAAACCCATCTCTCACCAGCAGCTCTAAAAGGCAGACATTGGAGACGATTTCGCTCATTTCTCGTGTGGTTTGTTCGCAGGTGTGAAACAGTGCCTCTTGTTTGCAAGCATTGGCGCAGACTCACGCAGGGACCCAGCGCCATTTGGCGCTCTGTGACTCTGGAACCACCAATTGCTGCTTCACCAAGGAGGATATGCCATGGTTCTGCTCTCCAATGGGTAACAGATCGGGCGCCCTCCATTTGGGAGCTGCGCTTGAGGCTGTTTGACTATCTTGAAAGCCACGATTTTGGGCCCGGGGACTTCGCACACGTCTTTCAGGTCCTCTCCAAGACTCTGCGGAGCTTGCACGTACTGAAGTGCGGACACGTGCTGAACCCGGAAGGGTTTGCCGCAATGTCTGTGCTGACAAGGCTGGAGACGCTCTCCATCCGAAACTGGGAGCAGGGCGATTGCAGAATAGAGGCGTCGGAATTGGGGTGGATCACGTCCCTTCAAAGCTTATCCTCCGTGACACTCGAAATGGAGCTGGACGGCTTCCCAGAGGCGCTGGTCGCACTAACGAACCTGGAGGAAATTAATCTGCGCAAGTGCAGGCACGTGAGTGTCCCATCCAGCGTATCAGACCTGAGGCGTCTGAAGTCGCTGGCAATGCTGGAGTGTGGCATGCAGCACCTGCCAACATCGGTGTGTGGGCTGCCCAGTTTGGAGGTTCTGAATATGGGAATGAATGAGCTTGGGCGCCAGCAAGGCAGGAGCCTCCCCGATGAACTGTCCTCGCTCAGCAAACTCAAAGAGCTCTCGTTTTGCTGCTGCGAATATGACGCCGTGCCGCCAGTCATTTCTTTGATGACATCGCTTCAGGCAAGTTGCAGCAAGCAGCATAGACTGGTTGTTTCATGGGAGGATTGCCGCACAGAACAGAAATGATCACTTTGTGGTGAAGTAGGATATGTTTGATGGACTCAGATGTTCATTGGCTGTGTTCATTGTGCAACGAACAAATTAGAACGAACACCACCTCAACCCTGCATATGCTTCTCAGCAGCATTGCTGTGCAGTGTAACACCCTATGAAAGCTTGGTTGGCACTGGGCTGACCTGTGGACTTGGAACGCCTGTTATGAAAGACAGTGGCTGTCGCTTCGAATCAAAAACAAAGCCCCAATCTACCACCATCAGATTCTCTGTCACAGGTGATCGCACACACCCAGTCCAGTCTCTCAACCCAGGGTGTGCACTCACAGCTGGATGGTAGTGTTGTTGTGAAGGAAACGAAATCGATTGGAGAAGAGAGGATAGATAAATTAATGCAATGCAGGGAGACAGTCTACAGTCAGAGTGGCTGCTGTTGCCGTGAGGCCTTGCCCTTTGGTTGTGTTGTACTGACTTCTTGGCTTGCATCTCCACCCAGGTGCTGTGGCTCTGTGGCAACCGAATGACAGGCTGCAGCAGCAACTTTTTGCCTTCATCGCTGGTAGAGCTACAGCTGCTAAGGGAGCTACACCTGTCGTGCTGTGGCCTGTCCACACTCCCACTCACCATCTGCTCCCTCACCCACCTGGTTGAGCTCAACCTGGCTGGCAACCGCCTGTCCTCGCTGCCAGCAAGTCTTGGCTTCTTGACAGCCCTCCAGGTGCTGGACCTGCACAGAAACAGCTTTCTGGTGGTACCGCCCGTTCTGGCTTGCATGGTGGGACTGCGCAAGCTGAACCTACTCCAGAACAATATCATCTATGACAGGAATTCCTTGGCCCTTGCCAACCTTCCCAAACTGGAGGAGATGCAGTTGCCCAAGTGTGGGGACCATTGGAGCTGGTCGAGGGGTGGGTGGTCTACACAGTCGTTCCGCTACTTTGCAGAATTGATTTGCAAGCTGTCCATCTGCACTCGGGTTGGTGGAGTAGGCTGGGGCTGTGGGTGGAAGGGACCAGCCAAGACGATGGGAATGGAAGTCATGATGAGGGGTCGCCATAAGGGCGACGCTCTTGTGAGGCATGAAATGTGCAAATCGGACATCTAAGCAGATTACATCATTTGGGATGGTCTTATGAGAAGCTGTTCCATGAGGGTTTATGTGGTTTCTGTGTTGGTGACCAGCTGATCTTCTTCGACGTAGAAGATCGTGATGGCTGGTCTTGAGGACTGCTCCCAGAGTCCCTCACTGTTGTGCATAGACTGTGGATGGCCCTCAAGTCATTGGAGGGAAAAGTCTGGGGATGTGGAATTTGGTGTAGCCTAGGATTCCAATGATGCAACAACTGAAACCAACTGTGGGAACTGAACTTTGTGGACTGAACCGTTCTAATCTGTTAGTAGATCATATACTGTATTCTTGCCAACAGTTTTGATTGGGATTTGGACGGAAAGGCGCAGTCATGTGGTCAGCGGTGGAGCTGTGGTTCCTGATGTTCAATATGGCGCTGTGGTCAAGTCAAGTCTTTGTGATCCCTTGGGAGGTGGGTGCCCAGTGACAGTTGAGGGGATAGGTAGCAACTCCAAGGATGTTCTGACAGGCAGAAAGGGAGGGACTCGGGATTTCACAGGGAGACATACACATTTAGCACTTCTGTTTATGTCAACTGTTGTCTGTGGACGAATGTGGCTGGCAAGGACAGGCACATTCTGCTGGTCCCTGCCCCAATCGTTTCCTCTGCGGGCACACCTTGCCCATCTATTTCAATAGCATTCCTTTTGTCCACACAGCACAAGCGGCTGCAGCTGGACTCAAACAGCATGCACACAATGCACTCAAGCAGGACTCGCTGACAGGCGTTATGGCCAACAATGTTTGTTGCAGCACATATCCATGCATGCTTTTTTTGCTATCCAATTGTTCAAGATGGCATTCAGTGCACAGGCAATTCTTAATCAGTTCACTACCACTCACTGAATCTTCACTCATTCGTTCTCAGTGACTGTCATTCATTCTGAAACGCAGTCGTCATTCTCCGTCCAAGAGCCCCCAGCATCCAGCCTGGCAATGATTGGGGCCCACTCACCCTTTGGCTTTGGAGAGTGGCCACAGGATTGTGTCAGCTTTCTGGGTGAGTGGCTGCCTGTGCACTTCAAAACTCTCTGCGTGGTGCCTTCTCTTGCAGAGACTGGCGACTTCGTCTTATGTTTACATAGAGCAGGACAATCGCTAGTGGCTCGTTAGCTATATTTATGTCCCAGCATCCCATGATGAGCTAATGCTTCCAGGTGTGTAGCCCAGCCTCGACACCGTTCTTGACCCAATCCCCTTTTCGGCATTCGACTCTGCCGCCGCCAAGATCTAAAACACATCCAACCAGGCCACAAAGCAAGGGCACTCTGCAGTAAAGCAACCAGTCGCAAATCCTACCCAGCTGGCAACACAAACACAGCGCCTTGCCACCTCGACGCCTGCATTGCTGTCCCACATCAATCGCCCCGCGGCGCGTTTTCCCATGCCCAGCCGACCAGGCCGTCGAGGCGCCACCAGGCGAGGCTCTTGCCCCACGCGCTCGGCGCCCCGCACGAGCCCACAACCAACCATCATCATCCCCCCATCCACGGGCATTCCCACCCCAAGGTCGCGATTGGACGGCACTGCCGGCCCCGTCACTCCAGGTCGCACCGGGCCTCAAGGCCATCCCCCTCGGTGGTGTACCAATAAGTGGAGTAGATGGGCACGCGCTCCGTGGGCCTCTGCACCGGCCCGTCGCCCTCCGTCTCCACGTCCTCCACCTCGTACAGCACGCCCAGCCCCCGCGTCACTTGCCCAAAGACGGTGTAGTTGCCGTCCAGGTGGGGCGCCCGGTTGAGCAGGATCGCGAAGGACGAGCCGCCGGTGTCCGGGTCCCCGCCGTGCGCCAGGGACACGCTGCCCGCCTCGTGCACCAGCTCCTCCGACACCTCGAGCGGCATGCGCTTCCTGTCCAGCTTTTTGATTCCCTTGCTGAGCGGCGACTGGCGCCCGCCGGTCACGCCCTCCACCTGGACGTGGTAGTCCGGCTGCACGTTGAAGAAGTGGTTGCCGGTGTAGGCGCCCAGCTGGCACAGCCTGAGGATGTGGCGCGACGTCTTGGGCGCGGCCTCGCTGTAGAAGCCGACCTCAAACTCGCCGAAGGCCGTCAGGAACACCGCGCGTTCGGGGCCCAGGGCGGGCATCGAGAGGGCGGGCAGGATGCGGCAGGAGAGCGCGAGTGCAAGGAAAATCGCCGTGAGACGGGCCATCCCGTGGAAGCGCCCCGCTGCTAACTACCTCGTGCTGCCGTCGGCGGGGCGTCCGGCGGCTGGCGCCCTTTCCCTGGCGGTCCGGAGGCCTTCCCGCCTCGCAGCGCGTTCTTGGCGCACTCCTGCCGCAGCGGCCCTCCCTTTTATGGGCTGCCTCCTGTCTCGGGTCTTCCAAGTATGGGCCTGTGCTACACGCCTGTTCAGCAGGTACTTCCCGGCGCTAAATTGCCCGTTAGCGGACCATCAAGAAATTAATTAAAGAGGGTGTTGACAAAAAATGCGATTTCCAAACATCTAGGACACGGGCGAAATAATCCAGTTATGAAAGTGGCGGCTCCCTGTACCAATTTCTGTCAAATGAGAAGCCATTGCTACTGAAGCGGACAGCAAACTGTGGCCTTGGGCAAGTCTTGAAAGCGCTGCTACCCAATTTGCGCGACACAAACATGGCAATTGGAGTTGGACCCAGACGGTGCCACGCGGATGTGCCCTCGTGTGGCTCTGTTTCGCCAGGCTGCTGCACATGACATGCCCATGAAATGCCAATGCCATGCCCGTGACATCAACATGGTGCGTGGCAAGCGACGCGTGGGAGCCGCCCGTCATCGGCGACTGGGGTGTGTGGCGTCCCCGATGCGCCAAGACGATTTTATGGCCGTCGCCGCTCTTAGTTATTCTGCATTTGAGGCGCTTGTTCGTAGCCAACGACTTGACGCGATTCAGCACCGCCACGAGGGCATATCGAGGAGTTGACAGGCCAAAGTTGCCCGGGGACGGTGCACATGATCATCGGGAGATCATGTGTGAGATCATCACATGGAAACTCCCATGCATGACATCCTAGATACGAACGTCCTGGAGGGACCTGAGGAACCTCGCAGCCCTTTTGCGTACGTTCCCACTGAGCCTCCCAGGCCCAAAGTGACACCTCGGGCCTGGCACGTGGTGCGCAACACACTGTGCCCGCCTAACGAGCCTCAGGCTCCCCAGCCACATCAAAAAACTTGCTCGCCAGCAGCCGCGAAAGCTGGTATCGCAGTCTCGCTTCTTTTCGCATGTTCAGATTTTCAGGACAGAGCGCCCGCGCATATGTGCATCGCCCCATCGCTGGAGACGGATGTGACATGTCGAGCCCAGGCCAGCGGCGCCATCACCCGATCGCCCTGTCATGGTCCAAGGCCGCACCCATTCCCGACTAATTGGCGCGAGTCGCGCCCGTCGGCGCTGATCGGTCCCGGGGCGGCAGCCCGGACCGCGTTGCCGCGACGGGGGGCGCCTGCGCCATGGATCGGCCAAGAATCCAGTCGACTGCCGCGCTGTGCGCGGCACTGTGCGCGGTGGCCCTTTTCCCCCCACCCGCCCGAGCCCAGGTACCTCCCCTGCCGAGAGCCACACCGTGCCCCGACCAGTCGGCCTGGCGTCTCCTTCGCGGGTGGTCAGACGATCCCCGGTTGCGCCGGCCGGTGTGCGCAGACCCAGCCTGCTTGCCCCAGTGGGTTGCAATCCGCTGGTCACGTTGGGTGGGGGCCGCATGCACCGCCCTGTCGCGATGTGCGCCACCCTGGGTGCCCATGTCAATTGCGGCCCCACATGGGCGAATCATCGCCTGGACGACTCATGGGGGACTATGCGGCCATTTCAGGGTGCCTTCCTAGGCGGTTCGAGCCGCTTGGTGGATGGCGAATTCGCCATTCCGCGGGCGTCGGGCGTGCCCTGCCGTTGGGCGGCGCTGGTTGGCTGACCCCTGTGCTCGCGCGCAGGACGCCGCGGCCTGCGACCAGGCGTCGAAGGAACTTTATCCCGATGGCCAGCAAGTGGACGGTGGGCACCCCGTGGACGCGGTCATGCCGAGCATCGAGTGCAGGGGCTGGTTTTGTGTGCCGTCGTGACCTTGTTTTTTTGTTTTTGGTGCCATCAGCCGGCTCGTTGCTGCCCTTGGCGTCGCTGAAGGTTCCCGAAAGCTGCGGGACGTTCCAATTCACCAACTTGGTGGACTGCGCCACTGACCTGAACGTCAAGGAGGGCTGCTGTGACGAGAGCTGCAAGGCTGTGTTTTCGAAGGTATGTTTCGTGCCCAGCGGCATGGTGCGCGCTGATCATGGCAAGATATCAGCTGCTAACGATTGGGTTAATGTTGTACGAATACGCGATTCCAGTAAAATGCTGGAATTGACTTCATCTTGGTAGAAGGAACTTGTCAGCGTTCATTCAAGTAAGTTGATCCTGCTGTGCATTTTTCTACAGATTCCAGATGCCTGCATTCAAGACGTTGGAGAAGTCTTGTGCGGACTGGATGAGTTTGCGGACTTCGTCGCCATTGTGTGAGTGCTTCTTATATCTCCCTTTGTTCCATCTGTGCCGAGAAAACATGCAACTTTACAATGCCTTACATCAAGTCTGGGAATGACAGTCGCAATATCTTGCGATGCTATCTATGCTTCAACAGAAGTTGTGCACCATGCACTTGACGTAGATGCTTTGGGTCTCATTGTTGGTGCCGATTTGTAAACCTGTAAGGCTGCTGCTGAAATGGTTTGGCATGCATTCTGCAGGGACAATCTTGCACGGAGATGCGATGACGACTATTCCCAGTTGTCGTGTGGGAGCAAAGAAGAGCAGGTGAGTCAACCAGAATTGTGCTACATTTCCATGTCTAAAAGCAGTGCGTGCAACTTCTATTGAACTTTGTAGTTTGGAGGCATTTCTTACATGGGCTCGGTTCTTCTGGAGAGAATCCATTTGCAGAGAAACCTCGTAGTGTGCAGAATTCAATGTTTCAAGGGGGATCTGTCTTGAATAATTGAGTTCTGCACACTTAATTTGAAGGCTGAAAGTAAATATTTGCCATTTATTCTGATAAAATGTCTCTTTCAATGCGTCAGGATCAGTGTGATGCATCAACAAAGACTCCATTCCCTGATGGAAAGAAAGTGGATGGTGAGTAATTTTTTTGGCTATTCATGATTGGTTACAGGCATTAATCAATTGTTTGAAAGACTACAGTTTTGTGCTGGGTGTACCCAGAACCACCCAGCACCAGTGCCACGTGGCAGAGGCGAAACAAAGCACCAAAACGTGGTTGGGAAAACATGGCCTGGCCTCATTGGAAACAATGGCTTAAACTCTAAATGCACGATTAGTCTCGTTTTAATACAATTTGGACACATTTGGGAATTGTGCAAATGGGGGATAGCTTGCTAGTGCGATGTGAAAATGGCTTCAAGGCGCACAGAGATTGGAAGGTTGATATTGTCACATGTGTGACTGAGTACCATTCTCAACCTTTCTGATCCACATCAAGTCACCTGAGGCACAATGAATCATGTGCATGTGTTATGGTAAAGCATGTAGTTGTGGTAATATATTGAGCAAGAATGGATTGGGGCACGTTGATTGGTTCTCTAAAGTGTTACTATATATTTATTGCATGTGGGGCGTGTTGACCTAAAGCAACGAACTTGACAAGCCACTGTACCTCCGTACTGTGGAATCAAGCCTGGATGTTGCACTCTGTGATGGAGCAACGGTTGTTATCTAAAACTTTGGGACAATGTGCACACACGTGTGGAACAGTGGTTGTAATTCAACGGAGTTCGATGTAAGGACTGGCCTTGTGATTCGGTGTAACGACAAGGTGCGCAATGTGGTGAGGTAGTGGCAATAATTTGCGAAGTTGATGCTGCAGGCCTGAAAACAAATTGTGGCTTTCCCATTTGTGTGCATTTCTGAATTCATGCTGGTGTCTGCTTGCAGTTAGTTCCTTGCTTCCTTTGGCGAAGTTGGAACTTCCTGACAGCTGTGGGCAGTTCCAATTCCACTACTTCGTGGGGTGCTCTGACGACTGGGACTTTGAGAAAGGCTGCTGCAATCTGAGCTGTCAGAACGTGTTCTCACAGGTAAGTTGTATTGCGAATTAGGCAGTGGAGAAATGACGGCGACTGGTGACCTGAATGCTCAAACAGATGCACTGACTTTGCACCGCGAAAGCGAATGGTGGCAAACTTGCTCGTTGAGAGTAATATTGGGGCGCTGAGAAGTGACCTGCCTGGCCCTCCAGGTCAGCAACACTTGCATCCAGGATCTTGGAAAGGTTCTGTGCGACATGGGCACCTTTGACGATGTCGTGGCCACAGTGTAAGTCTCCTCTTATGCATTATGCTATTCCTGATGTCTGGTAGGGGCTGCCATTCTGCGACCACAGATGGAATTGTTGATGAAAACTCCCCCTTTGACTGATCATGGCACTGATTGCAGAAAGAATATTGGAGCTGCAAGGCAGCATTTGGTTCTCATTTTAACCTGGCAACAAGAGGTTCCATAGACACATCCTTTCCAAATCTCAACAAACCTCCTGCTGTCTGACATCCCCCTGCTGAAGTACAATTCTGATGACATCTGTTTCAGTTTCGGAAACTGATATGTTAGTGTTTGGGGTGAAGGAACAATCTTGCAAGAAGGTGTGACGATGACTACACAGAGGTCAAATGTAAGAGCAAAGACCAAACTGATCAGGTATGTACAATGTTGCTCCAATTTCAGACCTCATATATTTTATCTGATACCACTGCAGAGCTATAAGAAACATCACATGGGAAGCCAGGGTGCATGCAACAGCATTGCACACTGGTTCTCATACATCGGGTAAACGGTGCTCATCCAAATGTAGATACGCAGGATATGGCCATTCCTGGACACACATATCTGGGATGTGCTAATTTCTAAAATATGGGTGCTCATATCCTGGATATGGCCATATTCTGCCACTATATGCTGTATATGGAGGTCCCACATCATGGCTATGCAGCATCCATAACCAGGATATCGATATCTGGGATATGGGTCCTATATCATAATCGATGTCTGGGATATGGAGGAGGATAAAGGAGCCTTATGTCCTATTTGATGTCAAGGACACGAGACTAACTAATGCACCAACAAATTTTGTCAGTTCAACGCAAGCAGCTATTCGTGTTGCCTGTTGTCACATGCAATGTTTCTATCCAAATTGTTGACAATGCCATGAATACCATGAAAGTCTTCAACAGGCTAATGAAAAGAGACCGGATATCAACCTTTTGTTGTAGTTCAATCCATTTGGATTGCAAATGGTGGTTATTTTCAGCTGAGACACAAGATCATCATTTCGTAGTCAAGTTTTGGTGCCATTTTTCAGTTCCTTGTGCGATTTGAACATGCAAGAAACCACGATGAAAATTCTTGTGCTTCGGTTTCAGGAACTTTAGCGAGCAGAAGTTTCATCTTGTTTTCTTGCATGTGCACTGTCGTGACCATCTTGATTTCAACCACTGTTGTGGTGCTGTTCTGCAGGGCAGCGGCGAATGCAATCCAGATTCCAGGACACCCTTCCCAGATGATGAGCAAATCGATGGTGAACACCAAAAAAACTTCTCATGCACAAGATGCTGGTTTGATGTTATTGTGTCGACTCCATATATTCTGATAAAATCACCTGACAATTTTTTTGTGTTCTTCCTCAGTGGGCGAGCTGCTGGCCCTTGCGACGTTAGATACTCCAGCAAGCTGTGGTGATTGGAAGTTTGCAAGCACGATGGACTGTGCCAGCGAGGTGAACATGATGAAGGGCTGTTGCGATCAGAACTGCAAAGACGTTTTCAAGGTAAGCAATTTCTGTAACTGAATCTGCCCATGCTTCACATCTTGCAAAGTTGGTACTCCTGTTGTGGGCATACTGAGCAAGGCACCAAAGACCTGGTTCCAGATTCAAGGATTGAATGATTTGTCCCTTGTTGTGCAGCCTCCCAGGGCCTGTTTGGAAGATGCTGCACAGCTGCTCTGCGACTCTGGATTTGCGGAATTTCTTCCCAGGCTGTAAGTGTTTGTAAACCCAACATGAGGAAACATTACCGTGGGAAAATGCGCTATTCATGATGGATACGCCAATTTCATCCACTTGTACCCCGTTATTGGACAATCGCTGTACAGCCGCAGTTGTTGTGCATTCCTATGCTGTGACATGAACAGAAACTCTGTTTGCAATGGCATGAGTGCAAGATGGCGTGTCCAGAGCATTAGGACAACTTGTAACAAATCGGTGCTGAATTTCTGTGAAATGAATGTGGGATTTTCACAGCAACCATCTTGCAGAACGGTGTGATGATGATTACAAGGAACTCGTCTGCAAGAAGAGTGGGAAGAAAGGGAAGGTGGTAAGTCACTTTCATATCTTTTTCCCTTTCAACAGCAATGTTAGAAACTTGCTGAAAACGTGCTCGCAATATTTGAAGTCTGCCAATTTAACTTTCTTACTTGTGTCTACAGGAGTCACTGTTAACCATTACAAAGCAACATGCTGTAGAGGGGTTAGAATCGTCCAATTTAGCTATACAGCTTCTTCGTTGTCGGATCATCCACATATGTATCAGAAACAGCAAAAATGGGGAAAGGCAGTTTGAGCAGAAGCGGCAAATTCTGTCAGATGCTTTATATATGTAAAGCATATAATGCACACATGAACTGCAGTGTTCTTTATATTGGATCCAATGCACCGACTTATAACTGGGAAACGTCTACCTAGAGGTACTGCACAGATGTCTGCCACTGATGCATTCCTTCTCCAAGGCTGCATTTGCCATAAAATTATTTTGGATATTCTGCATGACCTTTCGATGGTATTTTGCAACGTGCCAATGTTTGGTGAATTAGAACAAATATCCCAGCTCATGGACAAGCTATGTGAAAGTGTGTGCCTAAAATATATTGCTTAATCGATGCTCTGCCATCATGTTATATTTCAACGGATATTCTATTTTTTGGATTATTCTGAGTGCCTCCATTCTATTGAATTACAATTTGAGAATCTTTCTGCCCGTTTTCAGGACACAGTTGCCACTTGCCTGTTCCCCATATGTGCAGCGCCCACAGCTTCAAACTGCAATAAGCTATTTTCCAACTGACTTTTTGTATCATGTGGCAGTGCAAAACGTCGTCGAAGACACCGTTCGCTGAGAGTGAACGAATAAATGGTGAGCATATCGTTTCACATATTCAAAGCAGATTGGCGTCTCCAGGATGCACCCTAGATAAATGCAGCTCGGGCACGGTTTGAGCAATTGCATTGCAAACCTGCAATCCCACTGCTCACTGACTTTGGCTAATTCTGTGCCGAATGCTAGTGACTGGGCTGCTGCCCATTGCGGATTTGGAGGCTCCCAAATCTTGCAGCGACTGGCCATTAACAAAAATGGCAGGATGCTCTGCGGAAGTGAATATCGAGGAGGGCTGCTGCGACCAGATTTGCAAAGATGTCTTTGAGGTGGGTTCAACATTTCTTGCATTTAAGCAATGCTCAACTATCGCGAGGGTATAGCCATTGCCACAATGCGGTTGTTGTGTGCAGAATGTGGATAAACTCTGTTGGATTCTGGTACTGAGACATGACAAATGTTTCTGTTCTGTTGCCTTTTAGATTCCTAAAGAGTGTGAGAAGGACCTCACCAAGCTTGTATGCGATTCTGGATACGAAGATTTCGTCCTCCGAATGTGAGTGTGAAAAGATACTTGAATTGGTGATGCCAACATGGTACATAGGACAGCAGCCAAACGCAGTGGAATCTTGCAGATTGTACCTGCGTTTGGCGTACTGTGTTCCTTTCCAGTATTAGCCGTCAGTGCAGAGAGCATATCCGTATTGATTAGAATGGAACACGAGCCCTACCATCCTTGCAATGAAATTTGCCTTGGTGGTGTACGGCACGAGATCTACTTTCACCAGAAGTGCCATTACAGCACCTACTGATTATACATCACCATTCCCATAACACAGCAGCAGAGGCCAAAGAATTTGGTGGTCAGTGAATTCCTGTTTTGTATGCTACTCCTGCACAGGAACAATATTGCACGCAGATGCAGCGACAACTACTCCAAACTGAAGTGCAAAGGAAAAGGAAAAGGAAAAGGAAAGGGGAAAGCTGGAAAGAAGGGCACCAGTACACAGGTGTGAGAGTTGTGCACATTGCCATCTCTGATTGTCGATTGTGTAGATGGGCCAAAATGTGTCAACCTGGGAACAGCCATAGCAATTATTGTGCAGTTTTATATAGCTGGGTGCATCCCAAATTTCCCAGTAGCAATCAATGCTATCAGGTACCTTTTCTCAGTACAGCTGATGCCAGCAACCTATAAGCATTGGCTAATCAAATATATCTGATGACTGACCAGGGACATATCCTCAATTGATTGGATATAGCCAAGTGATGTACAGGATGGTGTTGTAAGGTTTGGCTAAGATTTTCGTTGATATTGCACATTGTACTGGAACATTTTTGCAGGAATGCACCAACGTTGCCAAGTTGGTACTGTGGTGTGGAGAGCTTGAGAAATGCCCATTCACATTTGACGCAATCTTTGGATGCAGGACTCTGCTCCATGCGACCCAGAATCCAGGACACCCTTCCCTGATGACCAGAAAATACACGGTGAGTGCATGTGAGGCATTTACAAAATGAAGATGTTTCGTCGCTGCTCTCTGTTCTTCTGATGATCAACTGCAAACTTTGTCTGAGCACTCGCTGCTGTGCATTCGCAGAGGATTCTCTGCTTCCCATGGCAAAATTGGAGGCTCCTGAATCTTGCGGAGACTTGCAGTTCACTGGCATTGGAGCGTGCCTACCTGAAGCAAATATAAAGGAAGGCTGCTGCAATCAAGACTGCAGAGATTTCTTCTCCCAGGTGTTAAACAACTTGTTCTCCGTGGGAGATATTGCGACTATTGTATGCAAGCAGATGCATCCATTGAATGGAGTTTTTTGCCATAAAACATAAGATACACTTTTGATCAAAAAGAAAACATGCCAATGTGTGCAATGTTGGTGGCCACCCGCCCGTGTTGCAGAAGTTGGCAATGGCATGGCAATTTCTCTACGTTGTATATTCACAGTTTATGTGTATTGTAGACGAATGTATTAATCATACGCAAGCGCTTGCGTCTTTGCAAAGTTATGGCCGTCCGCGCATGGTGGTGAGCGCAGATGTAGGAGGAGGCTCTGCTGCGGCAAATGTTCATGAGCAGTACCAAGTTCGGAACATTGGATTACAAATTAAAGACAACCATGGCTTTTGGACAGTTTCGCAAGGTGCAGAACAGTTCCAGCATTCCATTGCTGGATGCCAGTGCGAACTGAGGCTTTCAGCAGGCTCAGCATGGCTGGGGAGCACGGGTGGATGTTCGAAACTGATGGCATGCAAAGGTTTTTAGTGTTCGAAGATTGCCAGGTGAAAAGGTGTTGCTTCAGAGATCGCTAACAAGCAATATCAAAATAGTTTGATCCAAAATGGAATCCACATCCGCTAACTTGAGGGGCTTTTGTTTGTGCAGGTCTCCGAGGAGTGTTCTAGCGATCTCGGGGAGCTGCTGTGCAGTGATTCCAACTTTGCAGACATTGTCCCCAGAATGTAAGTACGGGCAAACGATATGTCTGAGATACGAACCCATCCCCTGCGGTGATGCCCTCCTCAGTGCACGTGTGGCACGTGTCCAGGGACAATGTTGCAAAGCGATGCGACGAGGACTACAAGCCGCTCTCGTGTGAAGGCAAGGCCGACAGGACTGCTGCAGGGGACACAGATACAGACTCCACATCGCAGGTGGCGGTTGAAATTGGTTGAAAGTCCACAAATTTCCGTATCGAAGATCTGGAATCGCTGTGTGCGTTGTGTTGGTTTGCTGGCCACGGCTTCGGTTTGTCCTCTGTGAATAGGCGGTATAGCACAAGAGTCCATTGAGCTTTGTTAACGGTGTTCTTAAATATATGCACTTGGGTGAGCTGATACAGATGCACAACTTGCCAGATGCTTCTTGCGGTTGTTGTAGCGACCATGCGATTTGGGGCACATGCGCATAAACCTAGCCTGCTGCAGGATCTGTCGGAACACTTCCGTGCATTGCCACGTGTTGGCTACTACGCTGTGATCAAAAATTATTGATGGCGAGCTTCAATGCAACATACGCAATAGCACGGGTTTGCTATGTGGTTGTCAGTAACTCGAGGGCTGCAAATGAATGCTGACCCATAACACGCTCAGGGCGATACAGGGTGTAGCGCCATGATGAGGCTAAGATAGAAATGCGATAATCGCACAGTAATTGAATATTTCAAGTAGTACATGACCACCGTA
The DNA here is from genome assembly GCA_905146915.1 of Ostreobium quekettii. Taxonomy (NCBI): domain Eukaryota; kingdom Viridiplantae; phylum Chlorophyta; class Ulvophyceae; order Bryopsidales; family Ostreobiaceae; genus Ostreobium; species Ostreobium quekettii. Next base: position 17,064 of record CAJHUC010002786.1, read on the forward strand.
TTCCAATTCGTGTATACACAGGCAACCAGCGCACAGGGATTTGAAGCCCTTGGCGGAGAAATAGTAAATATTTACTGCTGATTAATCAAGCCTGGAACTTGAAGATACGCAGCTGATTATGTTGTTCGCTGAGAAGGACAATTGTGCTCTTGTGCTTGGAAAGCATTGTGCCATTTGCAGCGACATGTGCATCATTGCAACGAAAATATCTCTTGCTGTGCAGGCCACTGGACCCTGTGATCAAGGATCCAAGGTGCCCTTCCCCAGTGACCAGCAAGTAGATGGTGAGGACGAAGACACTTGTTGGCTGCGCATGTTTTTCAGATTCGTTTTCGTCGGCCATGAATGCTGCGGGCTTTTTGCTTGAACTTTATGGTCAAATGGCACCTTAACAGGATGCACGAAGTGCAGCAGGACCCAGCTCCAAACTTCAACTGAACATTCTTCTTCGCTGGATTGACCGGGATTCTCTAAATGGCCATGCTATCTGTCATGTTGATGGATGGTTGATGCACATCTGTTCCGCGCACACCTGGTGATTGTGGCCTCCAATCATAAACAACAACATGAATCAATGCAGCTGCTTCGTAGTTAATTCTTCTATGACCAAATGGCCTCTTGCAGAAAGTTCTGCATTTTCAACACGCAATGCTGTGTTGCAAGAGGTATGGTTCATTCCCATTGGAAAGTTATGCCTTAGCCTCAGACGGCCAAACCGGTGGGACTGCTGCAAGAACTGCAGTCTTCCGTGCACCAACTGCGAGTTCTGCTAATTTCAAGTAAAGTTTTCAGCAGGTACTGAAAGGTATGGTGTGGTAACTTGCAGTGACTTCCTTGCTGCCATTATCGGATCTGGCTGTTCCTGACACTTGCGGAGATTTTCAATTCTCCAGTTTGGTGGCATGCACTGCCGACTTGAACATCATGGAGGGCTGCTGCGACCCGAACTGCAGAGACCTATTCGCTCAGGTGTGGAACTTGTGAGTGTATTGCTCGTCGAAGGTGTGTTGCTGGCTGTAGTTGTCCTCAAGGCTAGCTAGCTCCCATCTTGCGATGGCATTAATAGCGGCTCTTTTTACTGCTTTGGCATATAATTTTCGAACAAATCAGCATAACAGTGCTGTGCTTGGAGGGCCATTTCTACAGGCTTGTTTCCACAGCCTCATTGCTGGCATACATATCAATAAACATCACTTGTATGTGACACAAGAATATGTTATTCCATGGAATTTTTATGGTATTCCATTGAAGTCAAAACGCAGATTCAGGCAATTTTTCGGATTCAGTGGAAAAAAAGTGGTGTTAGTGGCGTTTAATAAAAGTGTGTTGAGTGGCGTGAATAAAAAGTTAATCGCTAATCGAACTGGGGGCGTGTCTTTCAGGTTCCCTCGAGCTGTATTCAAGATCTCGGCAAGCTTCTGTGTGAACTTCCTGAATTTGCCGACTTCGTGGCCACTGTGTAAGTTGCGCAAGCAGCTGCGGTGCACTGCAGTGGTCTGGAACATGGAGCTCGTGTCCTTGCGCTGTAAACAGTCCCACCGATTCACGGTCGTGACGCTTGCTGCAGGGAAAAACTGTCGATTGAGAGACATAAATGCATATTGTGGGGATGGACCTTCTTTCAAACCGGCACTGCTTTCAATGCAGTGTACGAATACTGTGGTCAATGGATGTAGTGAAGCTGTCACTCATGCACTTGTGTGCATACTGTCAGGAATAATCTTGCCAGAAGATGCGATGATGATTACATCGAGATTTTGTGTGATGGCGATGGCGCAGCAGCGAAAAGCGGTCCAGTTGCGAATGGCGGACAACTCCAGGTAAGCAATCACGTTGCGCAGAGTAATGCGATGTGCATTGAGATGCAGACTTTTGAGTTGCCTCCTCTAGTAATTTGATCCCACAGCATGGGTTTGTCACAAGTGCGGTGTAACATTGTATTTGGTGCATGGGCAATTTGGGACATATGCATGTGCGCAACTGCCTCTCCATATGGAGAGGCAGTTGTGATCCGAGCAGCACCATCTGCGCGTGGGAGAAACTGACAGAGTCTTGCCGAGTCCTTATTTGTGGCATGAATGCGTCACCTCTGAAGTAAGGCGCAGTTGGCATCGGTTCCGTTTGTGCTAAAATATTCCAAGAGTCTCTAGCGGCGAAAATGCCATGCAGGTTTGAATGTGCAGTCCTTGCGTTGCTGAGTCCGAAGGGGTAGTGTGGAGGCAGTGCGATGCAGCCAACAATCCTTTGATGTAGGCCCATCATCTGTCAATCCACCCCAGCTGTAGTAAACGGCCCAAAAACAGGACCTAAGGTTGGCTTGCCTGCATGCTCAGGACGGCGGTGTGTGTGATGAAGCGTCGAAGACTCCCTTCCCCGAGGACCAGCAAAAAGATGGTGAGTGGATTTGCAATACATGTGCCAGAATTTGCCGTTTTCTGCCTAACAGAGTCTAACGCAGTGCTTTTGTTCGCGCCAGTGGCGACGCTTCTGCCCCTTGCCGCACAGGAAGCTCCGGCTACATGTGCAGGCTTTGAGTTTGCCAACTTGGGAGGCTGCATTGCCGACCTAAATATCATGGAGGGGTGCTGCGACCAAAGCTGCCGGGACGTCTTCGAGCTGGTACGCTCCCTGTTTGTGATTCCCATATGATAACACACCGACTCCGTTTGCGACCAGGCTTGGTTGTTCGATATCCATCCCAACTAGTGAGAATCATCCTGCTGCGCGCTCAGTTTAGTATTTTGATTCCAAAACATTACATCACCTTCTGGTTTACTATGCATCACATTTTTTTTCTCAGCTTAATTTCTTCCGTGGGAATTCCATCAGCCACTCACAATCATGTACTGTGCTATCAAGGTTCCCAAGGCCTGCTTCCAGGATGTGGGCACACTCCTCTGCAGCCTTCCCGAATTCGCTGATTTTGTAGCTACAGTGTAAGTGACATAAGTCTGCATTTCCAGCTTTGATATTTTCGGAATGCCTTTGTGCCATTCTGTTCATGGCAAGCGATTTGAGGCTGAGCGGTCCACGGGAGGCGGCAGAAGCAGCTGCTTGTGCAAATCCGTGCGACGGAAAGCATATCGTGGTGAAAACCAAGCACCAATGCTCTTGACTCTCCCTTCGACTATGGGCTACTATGGACTACTTTCACTGCCATTATGGTACAGTAGTGGAATGTGAATGGGCGCCTTGTATTTACTGGTGGCTGCACTTGCTTTCCTCACAAACAAGCATGCAACCATTCAGACGACCAAGGCAGCTCAGGACACTTCAGTTTTGCATGCGTCGCTGTCCCACTATCACTTGAAATATTTCCCCCGCGGTGTTGCTCCATAACAGGATATTGTCAGTGACAAGATTGCTGTTGTGTGCATCAAGGAACAATCTGGCGAGGAGATGCGACCCTAACTACAGAGAGATTTCCTGCGATGCCATTGGCACTTCGCAGAACGGGCAGCCACAAGTAAGTCATACTTTAATGCGTTGCTTTGCAACACAAAGCACTGCATGCCCTTCATCACTTTCATAATACTTGTGTGCAACAGCAATTTTTATAGTGCGCAAGGACAGGTGTACAGAAATGGTGATAACTTGCGCTGGAGATGCTGCACGTGTGTACGGCTCTGCAGAACATTCATCCATGTGTGCCCACCCCACCACCACCACCACTATCTTCAATCCCCCTCTTCAGCCCTTTTGGGACTTGACAGCATCAGTTTCTGCTGGAGTGAATCGCCTCTTGCTGTTACAGTGGCAGCTTAAGCCACATACTGATTCCGGAACCCCAATGCAGTGATGGGATCTGTACAGATATCTGCACAGACTGATCACCAAAAGTCGATATATGATCAATCAGATCTTTTCACATCCCCATGCTGTTCCTATCAGGTCCTGGGACCGTGCGATGCATCAACGAAAATCCCCTACCCAGAGGACCAACAAGTGGATGGTGAGTACGAATGCGTGCAGCTGATGCAGCAGCTGTGGTATTGGCTAGATATGCTAGCTGACTGTTTGTTTTCCCGCAGTCGATAGGCTACTACCCTTGGCACCGCTCGAAGCTCCTGATACGTGTGGAAACTTCCAATTCACCAACTTGGTGAACTGTGCTGCCGATTTGAACATCAAGGAGGGCTGCTGCGACGAGAGCTGCCGAGTTGTCTTTTCTCAGGTGGAGTAGGGAAACCTGCAGCAGAAGCTCAGATGCTGCACAGGATACATTGTCAGCAATGTTCTCCGTGAATTTCTTGCGCCTGGCAATGTAGTGGCTCCAAAACATCCTGCAGAATCATGGTATCTAAACAAATAGCGCTGATACTTAAATTCCGGTGTAACGCTGGAATTGGGTGTATTCGATAACTTTTATCCCATACGTGCTCTCATTCTCAGTGGATACTATTGGTTTAAAGCAATATCATTGTCGGTTGAAACTGATTTTTGTGGATGTGTGCACAAATCGCGCACATGCAAATTTCAAACTGATTATGTGTCGGTTGCCTGTGGTTGCAGATGCCCAGCGCTTGCGTCCAAGATGTTGGAAAGCAATTGTGCGATATTCCCGAATATGTGGACTTCGTTCCCATTGTGTAAGTATTCACTCGTATCAATGCTGCACCGTGCACCAACTCACTCAATTGCACTGTGTGCAATGGCCACTTTGGTGTGCTCGAGACCAAAGTATTGTATTACACGACACACAATTTTGTTTGAACTGTAAAATTTAGACAGTGGGGATTATTTGTGTGGCACAGTGTAGTGTTGCATGCAAATGGCAACTGAAAACTTGCTGAGATACTGTGGGCGGGCAACTTCTGATTAAATGCATTTGGTCGTACGCCGCCACAACTGCGAGTTTCTGGTTAGAGGCATTCGCTTCCCTCTTTCTCACAATTACAGTGGGATGATCCCGAGATGGTAATCTTCTAATTGGGATAGCGTAATGCGGAACATGGAAAAAGTATCCCATGACTCAATAGTTTGTCTGTATTCAAGAGTTGTACCAAATGGGTAATTGTGCGTTAATGATAATTAAAATGGTGAAACCTCATGACTTGGCAATGACACATTGCTGGCCGTTCTGTGGACTACTGAGATAGTCCTTATCTGTGGACCTTGTGTGCATCTTCATACACAAATGTGAAGTGCCGGTGATTGGTTGTCACCATTTTGCGCATGTTTTTCAGTAACAACGTCGCAAGGCGATGTGCTGTTGACTTCATGGAAGTGTCCTGTGGGGGAGGCGGAAGCCACGAAGGGGAAGATCAACGATCGCCACCAACAGTGAGGCTGAGACTCGATTTCATGCTTGAAAGTTTTTCGTGTTCTCGGTCTCCCAAATGACCGTTGCTCTGCTACATGTGCAGGATGCGCATCTCAGGAGTCTTGTGTTTTTGATCCGCAGATACGAAAGCATCATGTCGTTCTTTTTGCATGCAACTGGCTATGGTCCGTTTGCTGAGAGCATGGCAAATTTATGCAGTTCCGCCAATCCACCAATGCTGTCTGGCATTTGTTTTCCTCAAAGCTCACTGTTGTTGAAGAGTTTCATCGGATGTTACACACAAGGACTGTTTCGACCGTGCCGCGGATCTGTTCAAATTTGCACAGCAATGATGGCGGCGATGCCATTGTTGAGTCGTAGATGTGCTTGTCTGACATTCGAATCAGTTTCCGGAAAAAATATCCGAAGCGGCGACGAAGATAGCAGAGGC
>CAJHUC010002787.1:0-23852 GCA_905146915.1 Ostreobium quekettii
ATGCTCTTTAATACTTATTCCTTCATTGAAGTTCCTTCCATTGCCCACAGATCAGCAGCAACAGAGTATTAAACCATTGGATCGTATGTAAAGATTGGACAGGCGGATTTCAGCACAACCCTACAACTGTATATTCAACACTGTGCATTCCGCATTGTACATTGTATATTGCACAATATGCGTGTACAAGACGACGCAGATTTTCTCGAAGGCCGCTGCTGAACTGAACGGCGTGTCGGCAGGGATCTCAAGCAGAAACTTGAGCTCGAGGCGGAGGCGCGAAAACAAGAGGAAGAGCGATCCAGGAGGATGGAAGCTAGGGCAGAGAAGCTTCGAGTAATTCTGGATGAACGTTCGAGGTGCGACTCTGGTTTATGGTTGCACTAATGCGTCGACGGTGAACGCGTTACTAACTAGTGAAATTGTGACTTGATGATTGTTAGCATGTTGAAGACGAATGCATACGGAACATGCCAAGCACTGCTGCTTGCACCCAAATGCGGCTGCGCTGGATTTCTGACCATGAAGCAATATTTGATAACATAGGTCACATGACAAAGAAATTTGCAAGCTTAATGAAGATGCCGCCAGGCTGCAAGAAGAGAACAGGCAACTCAGGAACAGGACAAAAACTAATTCGGCAACTATCGAAAATCTCAGGCATGAACTTGATCTCGAGCGCCATCGATTCTCAGAAGAAATGGAGTCATTCAGAGAAAGCGTTGAAGAAAAGAGCAGGCTTTCCGAAATGCATCTAAAAGAGATAGATCGCCTGAATTCTGAAGTGAAGAGATTGGAGGGGCATCTTGAGGTGCGCATGCAAAACTACTCGGAAAGTGTTAGAATGCCATGCTTTCTGTCCTCGATCTCCTATAACATTTTTCAGCTTAACTCTACACTCATTTCTTGATCTTACGTAAAATTTTAGTAGCATGCATTAAATATGAAAGTATTTGATAAGCTAAAGACTAGAGCTGACAGCGCCCAGGCTCTGTGAAAACCTTAACATGAGCCTATGGAACAATTTCTCAAAATCCGTGAATGAAATGCACGCAATTATTGAATTTACTGACAAATTCTTTGAGAAATTGACTCAGCAAAATATGCCAAACATAGGAAAACCTCGATTTGAAATACATGATGTTCGCTTCACAATAGATTTTTGCACGTTGCCCAACTCGCGCGACGCAAATGAAGTGGCACCGTTATGGGGTCGCCATTATTGCAAATGCAGGACTGAAATACTTTCTCCATGCCATCGAAGACATGTTCCGCGAAATTCATTCAATCCGAGATCTTCTCTTGGTGCTTTGATTCAAGAATTTTCAGTCCAACAAGATCCTATCTCATATTGAATATGCGTTCGTATACTACCTCTGTCAGCAGAGGCTTTCGAGGCGTCCCGAAAGTCGTGTCCAATCTACAATTTGCGCAAATGGAGGTCAAAACTTGTGAGCCAAGAAATTTGACTGAAACAACTTCGAGCCCCCATCCAATGCGCTAACCACAGATCCCTCAGATGTTACAAATGGCGTCCTTGTTATTGCTTTGTGTCAAGAGGATCTGAAGTGACATTTTTAATTTGTCGGGACATTGGGCGGGGTAGAGCATGCTTTTCATGCCCTTTCAAAGAGGTGGATCGAGCTGAGCTGTCACTAGAAGAGTTGCATGCTTTGATGGATTGTTATGCATTGAAGATGCCGGTCGATCTCAAAAGGAATTTGCTGGGAAACATATCGGAATATGGAGCAAAATTTGTAGTGCTAACAAGAATCGCGTGCAAGTCGCGTCCAAAGGCCAAAAGACGCCTTGATGAGTGCGTGAGCATCTATTTTGCAAAATTTCCGAAATTTCTAGATTCCTAAAGCCGCACATATTTAATCAACCGATAAAACGCCATAGATTGAGGCAAACATGGCCAGTCGTTGAAGGCCAGTATATTGGAAACAAGGTTCAATATACAGGAAGAGTCGATCCCAAAATGCATGGTAGTAATGATGTCGAAAGTCTTTAAAGGATGTGGTGTTGCTTATTTCTTATCTGGAACAAGGTTCTTGAAGAATTTTGGAGAAATGCCAGCCTAGAACTGGGCAGTGGTATTTTGGAATAGGCTGTGAATATCATGTTGTGTGGTGATTGCTAAACAATCAAGCGCCAAATCAATCTAAAGTCAACCAAGGAATTCAAATATTGTGACGGATTGACTGAATGAGTTGATCTTGCAAATATATGGCAACAATTGAAGATCGTACACCACTGTTGAGGCGGAGGCAGTATGTAAATACATTTGAATGCGGCTTAAATGATTAAGCAGTACAATGCTAAGGAATTTTACGCAGTCGTGCACCGAGAAAAATGTAATTTAAAGGCACAAGGCACAGTAGAGTGCCGATCAGTTAAATTTGCTAATGTTACAACACGCCTTGGACAGAATAGGTGAATACTGTGCGTAGGCGTCAATGAGCAAAAAAACAGTATTAATCCGCAACAAATACTGGTAAATTTTAGATTCTCGAAATGCTTGTTGGGAAGGTCTCCGATTCTGAAAAATTCTGATATAGCCCAGCGATATGAATCGACTGCTGCTCTGTAGCAACTGATCCATATTGGCGATCAATAAAATGGATGTGCAACATTCTGTTATCTATTACTTTCTGCGCATTAATGGATATGAAGCAAAGTTTCTTAGTTGTTCTGTAACCCAAATATAAATAAATAAATACAACAGTTTGCAGTCGCTTCCCAGGCCGCAAACAGCTTGCAAGGAGGCGATTCGGCTGCAGAAGAGGGGGGCTGTTCATCTGGTCGTGAGCGCATTTCAGACGAATTTGGTTCACTGGCCGAGAGGTGATGGTCACACTCCCTGAGTGGAATCAAACTGCGTTGGCAACCTGCACATTGGTAATTCGAATTAATTCTTCCATGATTCAATGAGTGCGTTTCTTCCCAAGTGAGCAATTTCTGTCTTGAACGTAACTACCATTGGGTCATCGCCCCCTGGGATCACCGCCAAGCGTGAATAGCGAGAAAAAATAGAAACAAATGAACTTAAAAAGACAGCAAGCTGTTTTGAACGGAATTTCATCTTCATGTGATACAGGAATTTGGTGCCCATGAATGGCGGTAACTTGGAATCTGACTTGCGCCGAGCAGAGCAAAGGCATTTTCAGGGAATGAAATTCATGGCAAGTGCATTCGAAGCCGTGCGCAAAAAGACGGCAAAGATTCTCGGAAACAGGCCCGCGATGCCAGGTGATCTTCAGACCAACGCTGAACTTAAATTTCCTGTTGAAGGCTACGGGGGGATCATGATCGCGATCATGATCAGCTCAGATATCGCCATTTAACTCTTCTATCAGATACCATTAAATCCGTGGAAAGGATGCAAAACACCCTTTCGGGTTAGCTGCACACGTTTTTTGTTGTTTGGAGTCATGTATGTTGCACACATCATGTTTGGCCAGAAAGACACCAGAGATGACTTCATGAAGTCAATGCAAGGTCTCAGTGCACACATTTCTTTTTTGTTTGAAGTCATCTATATTGCGCACATCACGTTTGGCTAGAAGGGCGCCAGAAGTTACTTCGGAAGTCAAGGAAGGTCTCAGTGATCACTGAGCCAGTGGATCAATGGCAGTTCCAGATCATTAGCACAAGGCTCTGCTACCGTGAAAAATGTTGAACATGTCAATGTAAAATATGGGAGAAGGTGGAATCTAGGAAAACAAGCGCAGAGAATATGTTTCCGTACAGATGTTGTATAGCCGCTCAGTTTTCATAAGAAGAAAGGATGAAAAAGTGGGGCTGAAATTATTATCGCGTGTCATTCGATCCGTAAATGCAAGCACTTGTCGGCATATCAATTATATGTGCGTTTGTGCTTGCAAGTTTGAACCTAATTATGCCTATCGACCTATAACGTGATCCTCAAAGCTACCGAAGTTTGTATGCGATTCATGGCTTTCGACTTTCTTGGCTTTTTCGCATTATTTTATTAAAATTCATGTTCTATAGGTTCTTGCAAATTAAAGTTGTCAAATGTTTTTCATCTTATTTATATGATTATTGTTGTCTTTCACGGGTTGAAGGCAAGCATGTGAAAGAAAATGTGTCATGATCTAAGTATAACGGCTCCAAAGCATGGTAATATTGCAGTTGAATTCACCGTAGCATTGAGCATATAGACATTGTATTTTGGCGCAATTTTTCTGCAAGTACCCACAGTTAATCAACGTTTACCCTTGCGCGTCATCAAACATCGCTTTTATAGCCTTTCCTAATCCAAGTACACCGAGCACCCTTTGAGTCTCCGGTGGAAGTAAGATAGCTATGTTTTTTCAGACTGCAAATTTGATCTTTTCTTTGCACCTTTATGTTAAATTTGGATCTTTCACAGCATTTTCCCTTTTAGGAATGATTTTTTTCATTTAAAAATGATAACTTTTAGAATATGTGTATCTCATATACTAGTAGTATTGTTCTTTTTTCTTCGCTCGCTCGTAAGAAGTCCGCTGTGGGAACCCTATGCTCAATTTCAGAGTCTGCTTATTCACATACTTTTCTGCAGCTGCAATTCTGTTGCAGGCACGTCTGTTGAAACTGGTCCGTTAAAGAGGTCTAAATCCATGACCAACAGCGTGTCGATGTCGGTGCTCCATCAAATGAATGAGCAGCTTGCGCTGGAGAACGCCTCGCTCCTGTGCGAAATGTCAAAACTGCAGTCGCCGCCGAGCAAGGTGACGCGCGCTCGCCCGCGGGCAGGCTTGGGATTTACGTTTGCGGCTCCATTTCTGCGTTTATTTCTTTATGCGCAGAAGCGCTTCAATACAGAAACGGCCAGTTTTGCGGCCACATTTACGCATTTATTTTACGCGCCCAGATTTACATTATGATATCCCAAACAATGATCAGTCCTCCACCCTCTCCAGCGCAGCCAACAAAGCTTCCACCTCGTCGTCAGCAAGGGCAACGGCGTCGTCAAGCAACAGGTCGATTTATGCACGCATCAGCGGATCTAATCTCCACTGATCGAACTTATTGAGTCTGCATATACATGCGTCACTGTCTTTAAGTACAAAGTGCCCATTTCTGCACATTTTATTGAATAACTATGCGCAAGAACGCAAAAACCATACTTACGCGTAAATAGCCATAAACTGAAATGTGTTTACGCCGTAAACACCAAGAATGCTCGAGGGTTCTTGCGCTTTACGATAAACTACTAGGATTAATCGATTCAATACAAAGCGACGGCCCGAGAGAATGGTACGGTACTTGCTGGAGACCATTGCCCCCTGTGCAATCGCTGCAGATAAATCCCCAATATAAGCACTTCCTCGCTTGCCAATTTCCTTTGCCATTGGAGTTACATGTGTTTTAAGATGGAGTACATGAAGAGCAAATACCAATGAGAATGATGTTGTTGCATGAAAAATTGGATTCAGGCAGCATATTGGCAAGGAATTCATTGCCAATTTCGAAATTGGCACTCGACCTGCTGCAAATTATGTGTGAAATTTTAAAATCAAGTGAAACAAAAGAATTTTAAGCCTTAAGAATTTCAAAAATTTTAAGTTTTTTACGTATATGCTTGAACGGGCTCAAGTAGTGTGATCGCGTTTGCGAGGTCGTGTCCGCGGCCGCCAATAGCATGCAAATCACAGAGCAACGACGAATCAGGATTACATTGCATGGAATGCAAGTAACTGATTTGGACGAAAATTTCGGCCGAATTTCATTGAACATGGGAGACAAACGTCGGCCACATGATCTAATTCATCCACAGTACATTTCTGCTTTCTTGCACAGGACTTCCCACCACCACCTCCTTTTCTAAGTGATACTGCATCTACCACCAGGCGCCCGGAAAGGGCACTTCTGCAATGCGGCGCAGAATCGCTGCAGGCGGTCAACGCAAAACTGAGGCTCCACATAATGGACGTCGAATCTGAATTGGCGGAAGAAAAGTCTTCCAAGGCGCTGCTATCAACGGAGCTGGATATTTCCCTCCGACAGGTGAGCCAGGGGTGTGCATGATTCAACACATCAGCGCATTTGCACCCTGTTCTCATTCCACTGCAGTAATCTCCTGTGCATGTTGCTGGGATTTTATTTCGCAAAGCAGTTGAAATCTCTGCAATGCACAGAGTCCTTTTCCAGCACATTATTGTGCTGGAATAAATGCTCACTTACCAATGGTAATTTAGCCATGCCCCAAAGATAGCAACCGCTTCGCGCCCAATGCGAAATTCTGTTACACGCCAGATTGTTCAAAATTTTGATGCTTGTACTTATCTTACCTAGGATTAAGTCTCCGTGTCTCTCTTCGAGGGGATGTCTACAATACAAATGGACTTCAATTAGAACAGAAAGAAGACATCAATTGTATACGTATTGGACTACTAATATTTTTGAGTATTCTCAGAATTCGATTTTCAGTGCATTTTCCACATTATTGCTTAGGCTTGCGTGGCTTTTGCTAAACGTACATAGCTCAATTCAGTTAAACACGTGGAGCACTGCCGAAGCATAGTTTTTGGCAGATTGTGACGTTAGCGTCATTAAAATTTCAATGGGGAAGGAAATGAAGTGGGAAAACATGCACGAACTAAGGCGCCGAATCGCAATGTGATTCGGTTGTGTTCTGTACTGCTGTAAAATATTTGCGGCATTGTATGCAGGAATGTTGAGCAAAAAGCAAATTTTATCTTAATAGCAATGTAGTACATTATTGAAAACACTAAAATTTCTGCATCTCTGTCAGCTCACATTGGCAGCTTCAGCAAGGAAGAGTTGAACTGGGATTGAGCAAAACCAGTTACCATTTATGTGCAAATCCAACACTTACATTAATGTATTTAAAATATTTTAAATCAGACGCAAGAAGACAAATCCACCATCCAGATACTTCGACGGGAGGTCGTATCCATCGAAGAAGAGAAGGAACACCTCCGAACGCAGCTACATCGTTTGAAAAAGTCCAGCCACTCTTGCGAGGAGTACGAGAGGCTCTTAGACAAGTCGCGGCAGGCCGAAGAAGCACTAGCTGCGGCCAAGAAAGAGCTCTCGAGGCAAAGAAACGCGGCCTCGTGCGCGAAGAGGGACAGAGTGGGTGATCTTTTGGTTGCCTATCTAACAATCCGGCTCAAAATAAAGTCACCAATCCTGCATTTGACAACTTATCAAATTTATTGTAAGCATGGCATACTTCCCACAAAACGAATTGAACTGAAATTTTCACTAACAACACGGGCTACATCGCCACACAGCTCCCCAAAACAAATGCCATTGCTTGGCCCCGTGTGCGCCGGGAGGCGAGCAATGCCGCTTGCCTCCACGCCGAGACCCATTTATGGTTGATTGCCAACTAATCGTCCCGAGAGCGCCCATTGTCGATTCCATTTCAAATCTGTGACTATTTCCATGCTCAACGAGGTCCATGCGGAAAGATGGATGTACTGCGGTAACCGCGCTCCAACGGAAGCGATTTTCCTTCGGATGGGCCATCTCTCACACTACCAGAAAGCACCATGTTGGGGACGCCAACTGCGATGCCATTCTCACACAAAGAAGAGCCATAGAATCAACTGCGATATCGCTCATGCAGTTGTGATGGCATAAAATATTATCAAATGGTATGGTAGCGGGAACTCAAAACCACGGTTTCTACTGGCGTCAGGCAGCGAAGGAGGAAGAGCTGCAAAGCGAGGCTCACAGGTCGGACAGCCTGGACTTGCAGCTCTTCCGCCTCAGAGGAGACCTTCAGAAGAGCCAGGACGCGAACATGGACCTCAAGGAAAAGCTCTGTGAGGCCAGGGCAACGCTGATGGAGCACGGCCTCGCATCCGCCTCCCTCGGTGGTGAGGCGAGCCAGTAGCGCGTTAAACACAAGGGAGAATCTGCCAAAATACACGGTTTCAAACCGCGCAAGAATCGTGGAAAGCCGTGTCAGAACGTGAAATTCATGTGCACTCATTCAATCGTTACTACGCTAAATTTATATACGATACATGCACGATAAATGCAATATTTTTAAAATATTCTTAATTGTGTTACACGATGCGCGATTTTCAAAACCATGTATATTGGCCTGCTTTTTGCCAGTGAAAAGAGACGCTCACGGCGCTACGAGGGAGCTCGAGAGCAGATGCAAGGATCGGAGGATATGGAAGCTGGAGGCCGAGCTTGAGAAGGCAAAGTCGGAGGGGCGGCAACTGAGTAAGGATCTGGGAGAGCAGAGGAAGGCCACGGAAAAGATGAAGAGGAACTCCTCCAACACCGTCCAGGTCGGGAGGGCTGGATTCTCGCACCAAACGAGCCGAGAGTACTTCTGATAAATGCGTTTCATCTATCTGGATATTCCTGATATCTGCATATCCATATCTATATATCTGCACCTAGGTATCTAGGTATCTATCTATACAGTCCTGATATCCATATCAGAACCGCGTACTCGTGAGCTTGTTAAATGCAAAGAGGATAGCATGACGCGAAATGAAAAAAGCCATTGCGTGCACGCGAAAGATCAAGAACTTCCATGGGTGTGTGCATGATCATGCCCCGCGAGCCTCCCGATAGGAGAAACTGCCAAGAAACCCTGGACAGCGTGCTTTTCGGCAGCAAGAGTCGAACAAGCGCCGCACATAATAGGCTACTTTTTTGGATGTCTTCCGAAAGGTGTCGCTGGCCATACTGCCGATATAATGCCTCCATCCGTCCTTTATGCTCGGTGAAACAAAGTGACTTGGGCAGAGCACAGGTTCCTGCCCCGCCTTTTTTGTTCGTGTATCTGTTGTAGTTGCATTGCTTTGCCAGAAAGCATTACCTCTCGCACACTTTTCTACGAGCTCCTTGTCATTTGCATATATTTCGATTCGGGGTATGCACCATAAAGTACAAGAAGTGCTAAGGACTCTAGTATACTAATCCAATGCCTTTCCCTTCAATAACAATGCCTGCGCATTTTCGTTACATCGCGCTGTTTTCTGAAATGAAAGTGGAAAGATAAGTAATTTGGTGTCCTACCTTCCAGGACATGCGCCACGCTCTGGAGTCTGCCACAGACTCACTGAGCCAGGAACTTCGAAGCGCTCTAAAGGAGCGGCATTCTGTCGAGGCTGAAGCTGCCAGAGCCCGCGAGACTTGTGAGAGGCTCAGGGCGGAGCGAGAAGCCCTTTCCGAAGAGCTGTTCGTATCTCAAACCAATGTGCGGTACATGCGCGGAAGAAAGGGGGGAGTGGCTACAAGGCTCGCCTTCGCTCGGGTCATGGAATTTGCTGTGTAACTCGGGGAAGCTTTGGCGTGACTTTGCCATTGCGGCGGCCCTCTGGGACGGGAACAATCGGTGGCAGTGTTGAAAATGCGCATTTTCAATCTCGCACGAGATTGATGGTGGGAAATGGACACGTTCCCGCTCGCATTTTAGCCCTTCGTGCAATGGACACCTGATGGCATTTTTGAATTCTGTTCATGCGTGCAGCAATTCAAAAGTTCAGGGGGCATCATCCAGGGCCATCTGCAATTCGCATTTGAAATCCGATACATGACATGTAAGTTCTATTGATTGGGTTGAAGCAATAACTTGGGTGAGCACTTGCGGAATGCGGGGTCAAATTTTCCTGATATCAATGTAAGAATGAATTTTGTAGAGTGCTCCTGTTCAAGTGTACTCTCGCTGCATTGAAGTTCAAAAACCCAGGACGCCATGTTGGTCCACGTGACAAAGCCTTGTCGTAAAGCGTAACGCATAAATTCATGTGCGCAAAATAAACGTCTGAGAATATCGGCGGCTCCCATCTTCAAACAAAACAGCGGCACCCATGGGTGCAAATCCCACCGCCGACATTTGGCACGTTCCTATTTCTGCGTCCCTTTTCTGAAAAGCGAGTCGCATGACCGCTCTCGATTACTTTTCTCCTCTTGATTTGGGCAGCCCAGGATGTGGCTCATGAGCGACTTTGCCCGTCGTTCCTGCGCCTCTTGGCCCCGCGCACCGAGGTCTCCTCTCGCCGAAGCGGAGCACCTAAACCGACGCCTTGGCAACAGGAAACCGCGACGCGCGTCACTGCGCAGTGCAGGCACCGTTGATTCTCGGTTGCCGCTGTGAACGCTAAAAGCGCGGCCTCAGCTCGCACAGCCCTGGATGTGGCTTCCTCCAATTGTTTCCTAAGGAGTCGCACCTGCAGTTGCAAGGATGTGGTGAATGTTGCGCGACGACAGATACAAGCTGACAACTTTTCAGGGACAGGCATCTATATTTTCGCGCATTCGCGAGCCTAATATGCGATGAGTGACCTGGACTTCACGCTCATGTGCATGGAATTCTTTGATTAAAGACTATTCAGTTGTGTGAAGTGCATGGCTGTAGTGAGGAGAGTAGCGCTCTGGAAGAGAACTACAGCGAAGTCAAATTGCCAGCATTTTAAATTGATCGTATCTTTCACACGCTATTGTGATGTCAGATGTATGTGATTTTCACCCCTGCCACGTGAATATACCAGTGATCTTTAGCATAGGATTGGCGTGGCTCTGATTCATTGCATTAAGTGTACTTGTTAATTAAAAACTACTTGAAGTACTGCAAAAATATTCTAGAGCTAATTCAGCCTGCTCAGTACCATTTCGCACACCTTTCTCCAATATTTCCATTGCCCTTATCTATTTATTTTCTATGCTGTCATATTTCTGCAATGAATCCAAATTGCATTCTACAGAATCTTGAAACTTTGGCGTTACTCGCATGGGGACTTAGCATTTACCTCTTTTGCAGTTTCGGCTTCTTTACTTATCAGATCAGCCAAAAACTGGTCAAAATGTACTTTTGTCTGTTTTTCTGCATTGACGCAAGTAAAAAAAACGCAGCACTCTTGATTGCACAATATCCTGCCCATAGAATGCCATTCCATGCATAATTCTAATCCACACACAAAAAAGAAAAAAACATCCATTCGGACGAGCTGTTGCCAATACTGACTGTCTGCATCAGTTCTTCTTGCTGAAATGGAGCTGTATGCAATATTGAAATTTGTTACAAATAAGTACAGTTATTTTAAAACAGCTCGAATCCAGGAAAGCGCGCCTCCCTCGGCCGTGCAGTTTTTTCGGCCGTGCTCGGAACAGCCTCTCCTCCCTCGGATGGCAGTTTTGGAGGCTCGGAAGCTTTGCGCATAAAATTATCTATAAAATATAATCTGCGAACTAGAATTAGGCACAAGGAAATTTCCGCACCTCAGAACTGTAAGCATC
The DNA here is from genome assembly GCA_905146915.1 of Ostreobium quekettii. Lineage (NCBI taxonomy): Eukaryota > Viridiplantae > Chlorophyta > Ulvophyceae > Bryopsidales > Ostreobiaceae > Ostreobium > Ostreobium quekettii. Next base: position 11,245 of record CAJHUC010002787.1, read on the forward strand.
TTCCAACTCGTTGATCCTTCTCCCGTACAGCGACGCCAACTGTTGCTCCGCTGATCGCTTCTCTTGGCAGCCATCATTGCGGCGGTCGGCAACGACAAGGGGTATCTGTTGTCGCAAAGAGGTAGTGGGAATATGAGAGTCGTCAACAAATTGTGGGTGTACCCGTCATGTAAGTTTGCATTGTAAGCCTCTGCATATGAGAAGTTCTCAATTAACGGACATTTCTAACCGGGGCTGCATTAGCAGAGAGAAAGTCAGAATCTGTTGCAGTGCGTAGTACAGAATAAAGCCATCATTCGCATCGATCCTGCTAATTTTGAAATATATCACTATTAGGTAGTGCACCAGTTGCATGCTTTGAAACCAATGTATTTGAACTGCATACAGCATCAATTGTTGATTTCATAAATGCAATTAACAGAGCCGAATTGTGAGACACTGACGACAGAGTTATATCGGAATTATTCAGACAACACGATCCGCTCAGCGACTAACATATTTGAAGTTCTGTTTTCTGTTAGGTTGTTATGTACTTCCAGTGCGCTTTTCTCAGAAATCGGAGTCAATCTAGTTTATCGCAGTGAATGATGATGGGTTCAAGCCACGGCTTGAACCCATGGTCTTGAGCAAGATTTCGATATTCCCGGCAGCATGAGCAGCACCCATCAATTTGATGTTTGACACGTACTGTGCAGAAATGGGAGCCCTGAATATGTTCTAATACGCTTAAGGTAGCAAATAAATGTAGATACACCAAATACATTCTTGGCGGTAAATACTGCACAAATTTCTGGACAAATGACCACTAATGTGCGCTACAGTCATCATCCGTAACGCTGCGTTTGCCTGAGATGGTGTTGCTAGCAGCAAAGAGCCCATCACTCCGGGTCTCTGATTTTAATTTGAAACGAAAGTTCATTTAAAATTGAGAATTGAATTGACAGTTCCCTGCCTTTTGCTGGTGAACCTAGCAGCGCCAAAAACTCAGCGCCGCCCCAGTACAGCGCGCACTACACCCACAGTTCACGAGAAACAGCCGATCGTAGATGCTTGCTCGAAAACAATTCCACCACATACATTCTCGTTGTCACTGCATTTGTCATGTGACAAAGCAAAAGCCCTTGCACCAAATTGGTGATGTCGGGCACAAGGACCTACAATCATGGCAAAACAATACTGATGAAGCAGGTGTGATGATTGAAAATCCTGTTGGCTCAATGCCGTTTGAGCGCACCATTCTCATGTCTCGGAACACGTGGTGCAGGGATTCCATCGAGCGATGCTGCGGAGGGCTTTGGCTCGAGTGCAGACGTTCGGCAGAGGCAAACGCCTCTGAAGCAGGACGATTCAATGCGAAAATGCTCTCTGCGTTCCAACGACACAGTGTTTGAAAACTGGCAAAGACACGGGCGAATTAATAGCCAAGGCGAAAAGCATGTCCGATTGTTCTGCTGCATACGTTGCCAAGAGCACTGGTGGAGTGGTGGGTGAGATCAGGAGGGTGGATGCTAACGCGCCTTCAAATCCTCCATACTGACTAGGAAGGTGGATACTAAGGCACTCATGATTTACAGGGCGTAAATCCCAGGCGACGATGATCTTGTGCTGGACATTCACGAAACCGACCGACAATTGGATCACAATTCGTTAACCCTGTCGCCAATATTTCGCATACTGCTGCATTGTCTAACACGCGATGAGAGACATTGTTCAAGGTGTAGCACTTCGGGACAGCCACGAATTGAGATGGCTAAATATCAGTATTGGATACTAAAGCAGGTGATGCATATAATGGTGGTAATGGAAATAATGAAGTTGATACATTGCAACAATAATTGAAAGTGAATACTAGGAACGCCATTTTAGATAGGACAGTATATCCGTATATCACCCAAATTCATTCTGGCTACATCTTTCCTTTGCAGCAAAGGGGCCAAGGACAAACTGGATCACTCTGGCGATTTTGCTTGTTGGAATTTGCCTGATGGCAGTTTGAGACACGGGTGAGTGCCGGGTGAGACACGGGTGAGCTTCGGGTGAGTGGTGCGCAAAAAACATGTGAGGTTTTAAAACAAGGATTTCAATCGTGGCCACAGCCGTCGTGACCTTTTGATCTGTTATGATGGGACTTGTGCTTGTGATTAGGCGTTCCACTGTCCTCACCAACAGCAATAGTTGGCTTGTTCTTTGTAAGTATGTGAGGGCAAAGCACTGGTATTCTATCCCTCCCATGTCCACATCTATGATAACGGTAAATGTGGTTTAGCGCTTCCTTGCAACTATGATTGCAGGGAGTACTTAATGCTAATCTGATGCGTGAGTCACTAGCGTGAGTGATGAATGTGCATATGCATATTTCCATTATTTATTATGCGTGAAAATTCTAGAGGAAATAGTGTATGCGAATGTGTGACCGTAACCACTGCGGTGTGTATTGTCTAGCACAACAAGAACTTCAAATCGGCTTAAGTTTTCCCTGCATGTGGCCAACATGCAACTGTTTTCGCGTTATGTTGAGCAAAGCAGTCATTTTGAAAATTGATGGGTCCATCGCAGGGATTTGTCCTCCATATTGCAGTCAAATAATGTCCCAAGTGTCATTTATCCGGTAAACAGCCTTTGCTTTCTAGATAATCAAACTGCCGTTTACCATTTAATTCAAGACATTTATATAAAATGGGGACTGCCTGCTCTCAGACTACCATTGAATGTTGAATATGTAGGATCATATATGCATATTGTGGAGAGAAATGTTCTAAACTGCTGCTTCGGCACAATTAGGTGTCTTGAATGCTCAGAAATACTAATTAAATCACACCAACCTAATCAAAATAAATTATGTAGAACAATCCTATGTTGTGAAAAGTTGCGGGAGGCGCCCTTTTACTGTGTTGTGCCGTATTATTTCGTTATCTAACGAAAACAACTATGTTTGAATGTGTTTCGACGCCTCACACAACCTTCCGGTGAGCCGGACTTGGACCTCCAACCCGCTTCTCCCCTATCTCCCTGATCTTCGGGATCCCTATCCTGATCAGGAGCACGATTGTGGCCATCGTTCTCCGTCTCCACGGAGGGGCCCTCCCGCTGCGTGGCCCCCGATTCCACTGCGTGCTTGAGAAGCTGAAGTTGGCTGGCGGCTATAAGCTCCTTCTGGTCGACGCCTTGTATCTCCAGGCCGTCAGCAGCTCCAGTGGCTTCGAGATTGGGATCGGCATTCTGCGGGGCACGTTCTTAGAGATTCGCTCAAACAGGAAACCGCAACGGTGGTGCGTTGGCGCTTCGTTGCGCGCTGCAAGCGTGAATAGTTATATTTGATATATGTTATGCATTATAATTATCCGAAAAAAAGCATGTGAACATTCAAATATGAGCGAAAATTTGTGATTGTTTGAAATCACAAATTTGTGCTTCAAACGCGTGCCCTTTGTGGTGCAATTCATGGGCGCGGCGGAGAGAAAATAACAGCCGGCGCTTGGCACGTTTTGTAGAACACGTTGAAAGCGTTGCGGTTTTCCCAAGAATTGCGATTCCAGGTGTAGGCGCTTACAAAACCGACGCTGCCCGACGATTTGAGTTCAGTACGGACATATGACAGGACAAATTCGTTGTACCTTCGAGTACTGAATCGTGAATAACTGGCATTGAAAGTATCCGCAAAAGGCAAAAAGGCGGCAGTGAATGAGTTTCATCCATTCGGCCGACAGTATCCAATGAAAAATGCAATAAAATAATGCCATAAATGGCTTATGAGCCAGCTACAGGCCGTTTCAATAATTGGTGGATGCAATTGAGCTCAGTGGATTGCAATGCTCACGCAAAATGCACCACATTAAATGCCGATCATAAGCATGATACACACAAGCATATTTGCACGTTACATAGTATTAACAAGCTAGCACATTAACATACATCTTATGCGTTAATTTACAAACAATTGCGCCATCCATTTCTTCACCCTGATATTGGCATATTTGTGATTCATCTTATTGACGTTTATATTGAAGACATGGTCTTTCCAAGTTCATTTACGCCAGCAGTGCGCGCTAGAGTGTACACGATTTTCAACAGTTCATAATTTCCAGACACGAATGACAATATTCGAAGCGCTCAGATAGAAGGGAAGAAACTTGCGCTTTCAAGCGCCTGGATCTCAGCAACATGTTGACGCATTTCGCGCCCAATTTTGATGTTTATTGCCATGTTCGCGAGCAGAACGCAAACCTTCGGCACTATAGACAACTGTGCGCAATCTCATAGAAGCTAAATCGAAGACGGAAGGGCAAGTTTGAGACACGGTCAATTGCGCCGTCCCTTTCGCAACAGGTACCATGCCAACAGCACCGACGCGAAGACCAGCAACCAGACACGCAAACGCGCTCTTCATTAGCAATTGTGGAACTAAGAGGAACTGTGCAGCAGCGTATTTGCCGGTCCGTATTTCATTTTGGTGATGCGTTTGCGGGCTTTCAACGCATCTCGGACACAACGAAATGGCTTTCATTAAGCAATCCAGTGGCATTACGTGCCCGCGTTTCTACTTGAAATAGACATTTCCCGTGTCACTAGCCTGACGCTAGTTTGAGAGCATTCTCAAGGCTCGAGAATGCAACCATATCTACAATCCGAATACACGTGAGGTGGATAGCGTGTACAAGCATCCTTGATGCCACCACAAATGCACTTGATTCTGGGCAATTATATATAGATCGGCACAATGCTGGGATATCAAGCAATTGACTTGAAATGTGTGTGCTAGCTGTTTGGATGACCATCCAAACAAGAAGACCATTCCACAGTTCTCTTTCACCTTGCGATAAGCGTCCAGAAATGGTGAGGGCCGGGGATCTCTGAGGCGCGGGGTAGCAGAAACGCCACCTCCAATTCGATCCCTGGGGGAGGGGCCAGCTCCAAAATCACCGGCCTCCGCGTGACTCCCCAAAGCATGCGGTGAAGTGAAGCGCCTACAAAGTTCGAGAGCGCGTGTCAGATGTTGCACTTTCAGCCGCAGGGCATAGTGCTGGGCACAACTGCATCGCGAATGTTGCTGCCACGGATTCTTGGACGGATAATCTATAATCAGCGAAATTTTACAAACTGTGAATCGCAACGCTGTGGAAAAGGCAGTGTGATCCAACTAACCGTGTACCATCGCACGCGTGATGCCACTCTAATGGAAAATATATGGTAAAAGACTAATCGCGCAAGAAATATTTACAAGCACGACACTTCGGTGGCTCCGCCAGTTCGGTGGACGCGGTGCGTGACACGGTTTTCATGTGCGCAATCACTTGCAAAAATATTACCAAATAACACCTTTTGCGAGCACACGTACATGCATTTCATCAGTGTTCTGCATGCTGAAACACGAAAATAACCCAAACCCGTAAACTTTGTACACGTTTGAACACGTGTTACTTGGCACTTTTTCCTAATGAATAGTTGGGACCGGCCGCCCTCCCCAGCACTAAGCATTGTGCTCGCGATTTCTGAAGTCCCAGGGATGCTCACCGCCGCGCTACATACACTATATTTGGCGATTTCCGTGTATGATTGGATATTGTCTGGTGCTGTTCTGTTGGCAGTTTGTAACTTTTTGTTTCAGATCCAATTTTGCCGCCTTGCCCCAAAGCATTCTAAACTGCTATCCTGTCGCAGCCAAAAGGCCCGATGCGTTTGCAGAACACTACAAATCAAGTCACACAAATCGATATACGATTCCGATCAAGCTGCCGGGTTAAGGCCTCGCGCTGAATGCTGCGGAAGAGCGGACGCAACTCGCAGCGGTGCAGATGCGGCCAGCAACTTTGTGCGCCAGACCGACATGGCCGTTCCTGCGGCATTGCATGTGACTGTGTATTGTTCATACTTATTATGACGGCAGTGTTGCCATTACATCATATATCCCCTGACAAGCGTCAAGAGTCTTAAGGGAAATTGCATCTTTAATTGACTAATGCATATATCTCTTGCTCCGGCTCGTGGGTTTCTTGGCTGCAGCCAGCCATCTCGAAATTCAAAACTATTCATTCTGTATATTTCCTTCTCAAATAACACATACGTAGATGTACAAAAAACGCGTTTGACACTGCTAAAAAATCGGCCGAAGTACACGGTACAGAAATTCGTGTACCGTCTTGCGCATATCGAGATGGTGTAAGAATCGTGTTACCATCGTGTTACCATCGTGTACTAATCACAAAATACACATTTGCCGCTGGTACACTTTTGAAATCGTGCGAAACCGTGTGCTTCGTCGTGTTGTCCATGGTGGTAAGGTGGACCACTTTCGTGTACTACACAGGTTTTGAAAACTACACGATTATAGCAATCGTGTAAAATCGTGCTCTGAAGCACCCGATTTGTACGCGATATTAACACTATTTTGCCCATTTGTACACCGTGTAAAATGGTCGAATTTTTACCAGTGTGAGCCAGGCGCGAGGCGAGAGTGACGGTGATGTCGCCGTGGTTTCCATTTGTCTTCCTAAATGTTCAATGTTTGCACTGCATTGCCATGTTAGAAGGACAACGTTTTTGCACAATCAACATTCTATCTCAGAGTTGCGAGCACATCTAAGATCATTTGCACTTCACCAGCCAGCGGCTTCTCATTCCGATTCGTGTTCAAAACGCGCTCGACTGCCTAAAACGGCATCATTGGCACTGCACACAATGTAAGCTACGAATGAGGTCTACGAGCAGCGCTCAAATGCAAAAGATGTTCCACAGACACTAATCCCTTTTTGGGTACCAGATTCATCCATCCCCTAATCCATGGACCATTCTTCCATCATGGAACATCCTCCACCATATCATAGTCTGTGGGAAAATTTTTCACAAACTGGCCTCCTCAGGTGCCCATCGTATCACACGTTTCGGTTCTGCAAAGGGCGCAACACTGACAATACATTATTTCAAAAACGCGGTCCAAGTCATATTATTTTCCACTACTTTGTCGTGCGATTCTTTTCAAAGTACCTTTACTTCTAACTGCTATCTCTGAAACTGAAACTGAAACTGAAACTTTTGAACTCCTATTTAAAAATAACAGTTCAAAATTTTCAGTTTCAGTTAAATTTACCTGGCGGGCATTTCCTGTAGGAGGCTTCTTGCCAACGGTCCCTCTGGAGGCATGCTGACCCGAATGGGCGCCAAGCCGATCCGATCTCGCCCTGTCTGGAATGCTGGAACTGGTCGCATCATGGATTCGTCGATCGCATAGTAGTCAGCCTTGGAGAGCCTCCTCCGATGAGCGTTTGCCTGCTGCTGCGAAGGTTTCATTGCAAGCTCTGGAAATTTCTCCTGGAACAGGAACAATAGGAAATTGAAAGAGGATTTTCAATAGGGATTCTCCATATCCCATAGTCCATATTCCGTATTCCGTATTCCATATCCCATATTTCATATTCCACATTCCGTATTCCATATTCCGTACTCCATATTCCGTATTCCGTATTCCGCATATTCCATATTCCCATATTGATGTGGAAGAAAGGGGCGCGGAACGCCACGTCTGCGATTCCACCCGTCCCGCGGGCGTAGTTTGGGGGTTTGGGGGAATGCGCGGGACGCCGTATGGGCGTCCCGCGCCCCAAAATTCTGCACATACTTTGGTCGTGCGCATTAGTGCATACAAGCGGTGGCGCGGCCACGGCAGACGTGTTGTTCTGTTTTGAATTCGCGCGGGAGACACGCGGTTGGTGGAGACAGCGAAAATTTCGCCATGAAGGTACGACGCACTATATAATGAGCATGCACGCCTGAAGGACCCGCTTTTCCTTGAATGTTTTTGGCTGCCTGTTCCTGCGAGGGGAAGCGCGTCGCATTGATGTGGCGAACGCATTCTATTTAAAAACTGCAACCAGCGTTGCCACAATGCCGCGTCTGAGCCACAGTACAGGCGCCTCTGGTAAGATTGGCTTCGTTTTCCCGAATTGTGCAAAATTAATGCACGAAATTCATGCGGAGAAGCGTCCGAAGGGGACATTTGGCAATGAGCATGGTATTATTGCAGATGACTTTGATGCACATGTCATTGACGACCACATTAACGCTTCAATATAGACCCTCGCACGCACTGAGCGCAGTGTCGAGCTTCGATGGTATACGATATTGGGCGCTGACATAGGCAATGAAAAGAAGCTCTAACGCAGCTCCGGTGATGGCCAAGATATTTTGCGTTTCTAAGTAGCCTTCTGGTATCAGCTTCGTGTGGTCCACGATGATAAAGTAACAAAACCACAGCGGTGCGTGTGTGAGCTCTCTGATCCATTTATCAACAGGCTGCTAGGGGCGTTGTGCCCAACAAAAAATCGTGCACAAATTCAGCACATGCTGCGCTGAGATGCACAATGTGATGCATCGAGGAACGCCCTTAAAAGACTTCAGCATCACCAGAGCTGACGCGGTCAGAATAGGCATTGCACACATTCAGAGGAAAGCATTTGCAACGTAATTTATTTGAAGCAAAGAAAGCATGGAAACCTCTTCGTGAGGACTCCGATTCTTGTGGATTTTCATCCGGTATACGAACTTTCACAATGAAGAGCGGATGCAAGTTTATCACGGACACCATTTAAACTCGCAGCCTCGCAAGCACACGTTGCGGCGTTGCAGCTCGAGCGGTGTCACTATCACATGTACTGTACCAATTTCACGCGTCGCTGGCATCGGAAATTGAAAAATATGAAGGCATCGCATTGGAGGAACTGATCGTGTGCGCCTCACCCTCTCGAAAGCCAAGAGATACTTCTCGAAGATCCTCTTCATGTGAAATGAGAGATTTGTCATAGTCTTTGGGGGGTCGAACTTCCTGCCGATGGCCGCCCATTGTTTTTCTGCACAAACCTGCTCGAGTCACAAACCAAGTCAATGACCATCCCCACACAGGGAAATCCAAAGCTACAATTCAAAATTAGAAAATATAATTCCTCCTTAATTGCACAGCTAATTGTATCTTAAACGAAGGCACCCGATTCACAGAGAATCCTGGATGCTGTACAGCACCTCTAGACGCGCAAGGAACAACATTGCTTCGAAGTGCAGAACACCAAGGCAATGAGCATTGGAAAGAACAACCCTTCCTTGCGGGTTTTGGCATATACAGTAAAGGACACATGCAGATGTCCCGGGCGTCTTTTTTGACATTAGCTCTTCTTGATGTAAGTGGACCGTTCATGCACTTGTGAAACGTGTTGCAGCCTTGTCCATGAGTCAACGCCTGCAAGCCATGACATCAATTCTACCGCTGCCTGACAGTTGCCACACAGATATTGCTTCAATTCTCATTTCAGCATCATTTGTCTCCCTGTCAGAAAATGGCATATTTCCGATGCCAACTGCGGTGCCTTTTGACAAAAAGGGTGCCGTCACAGTGACTGCGATGGCATAAAGTGGCTGTGATGCTATCAGCTTGTGTCGCGTGGCATTGCAATTGGCATCGCAAACAAATTGTTTTCTAATGGTGTCTGCGACGCCTCAACGGCGATGTGCCTCCACCGCTGCAGCGAAGCCGTTCAGATACCCAGCCGAATATCGCAGCACTGCGCCTTCAGGTACGGTGGCAACTCAGCACAAGTTTTCCCATTGCGTCATGGCAGGGCATTACCTTTCCTGAGCCTCCGTGCTCCTGCACACATTGCCACAGCTTCTCCACGTCGAATGGCCTCCTGTTGAAGATTGGAGCCTGCGGAATTGGAAAATGAGCTTGGATTCGAAGCTTTGGGTTCGAAAGCGTGACTAATTCTGAGGAAGCCTGTTGGCGGTCGTCGAAATCTCCGGGACACAGAGTCCTGCGTGTTGTTCAAAGCGGGGCGCTTTTCTTTCATCACCAAAATCGGTGGCTACAATCCATGCAACTTCCGTATGGCCGTCCTTACACCGTATTCAAGATTCAACTTTCGCAGAATTTGGCCTGGCCATATGTGATTTCAAGCCCACTTGCGAAGCTCCGACAGAACTGTACATCAGGCTGGAGACGAGGGTGGGTAGAGGCTGGGGATGCATGCAGAGGTAAGGACATCTGCCCTGGTTGCCACACCTCCGACGCGGTGCACGACCTGCCCTGCGCATGGCGCTTGCGACGCAAATGTTGCCGGGGCTCCGGCACGGGCCGGCCTCGTGACGTAATTCTCTCCGTATCGCGAAGACCCGCTGCCGGTAATCGGTGCGAGCGGCGATGTGCTTGCCCAAACTGGCGGGATTTCGAACACGCCGCCCTCACGGACCGTGTCGGCGGCGGGGCATCCGGCCCCGTCGTCCAACCCCAATGACAACTCGTCGTCGCCGCTCGCCCAAAATCGCCCAATCCATTAACATCAATCGCCCTCGTCAGTCGCACTCCCGGGGCTGCTTACCTTGAGACCTTCGCCGTTCCTTTCCGGGATCCACGCCCTCAGCTCCGGAGCTCGAGGATCCTCGAGCTGGGCCCCCGCCGGACGGCCGCGAGCAGCCGCGGCACCCCCACCGCCCGCGCTCATGCCCACCGCAACACGCAGGGGGCCCGAGCGCCAATGGATTCAACTTGGTCAAAGAGGCGGCGCAAATCGCGCCCACACGCCTCCAAGAGCGAAGGCTTCACTCTTCCAGGATTCCCTCCGCCGGTGGAGAGGCGGCCGGGCGGTCAGGCGATCAGAGGAAGGGGCAGCGGCTGGGAGGCAGCGGTTGAGGGGCGAAGATCTAGGGGTGTGTTGGCTATGGCGCCAGCGGACGCCACTGACGGGAGAAGTTGGAGCTGGGCAGCGATGGTGCATGTGGGGCGTTGATGGCACGGGCGCCAGTAATGGGGGCGGCGGTGGTGCGGTGCCGTCGGGGGGGGAAATCTGTTGCATGAAGCGCCGACGTCTCGGTGCCTGACGCGACTAGACGAGAGACCTGGGCGCGGCCTTGGACGCGCAGACGCTGTTGAGAACACGCGGGGCGGAATTTTGAAGACGTGTCTGCTTCGTGGAGGTGATGCTGGGGTGTCGCCATCGTGTATGACGCACATCCGCGACGGCGGTTGGGCGTCCGTCCAGTGCTTGAACAGTCAGGTGAGCTGGCAAGCAGTCCACTATCGCACAACAGAAAGGGGTGCCAGGAAGCCGCCGTGTTCGGTTTCACTGGCCAAGCGATGCGGGTATTGGAGAAGCCAGACTATTCGCGCACAGTAATGTTCAAGTACGTTCAATTGCATGTAGCTGCAGTGATTTGCTGGCACCTGCAAATGTATTACCTCAGTTTACAAAATAAGAAAACCCAGCGGTAAATCTATTCACAAGCAGTCTGGGAAACTTCACACGTTCAATCTGGCAGCAAGCTTCGGCGTCGAGGAATTGTCGCCAGGCTTCAACACGCTGTGGCGAAGTACTGACATGCATAGCACGCGAGCCGATCAGGATGGTCTGAAGCTCTTACCTCCCGAATCTAAATCACATTATTTTCAATCTTTTGTCGACTCGTCTTCTAAAAGATCCATTTTTGGGGCTGCTCCCCTGGCGTGACCAATCCAGTGCATTTTATGAGCAAAGCAACAACATGCAACGGTAGGCCACGGCACTAGGAACATCAGCAACACTTTGCGATGGCCGTCATGGTCACGAATCTATGCGCTTGGTCTGTATTTGGACATGTGTACAGTGACAATTTGGCCACGTGACCTTCTGGCCGGCGTTGTGGAATCTGTGAAAGTCCGGGGAAGTGCTGCCCGGCAAGCCCATGATAGGCGACTGCATGCACGCGGTGTGAACTTCAGCCCCCCGCAGTGCTCTACCCTCCTGGGCGACAGCGCCGCATGGCCAAAGGAGGTACGCTTCCCTTGGGTAGGGAGAACGCAATGGCTATGGGTGCCGCATCTGCAATAAAGGCCTGGATGGCTGGATCGAGCGCTGAATGGGCAATTTTTACTTTTGCCATTCGGTTCTACTGTTCATTGATAGGCGACAGGAGCGGCATGCCCTGGGTGGACGCCATGAGTTCTTTCGCTTTGGGGTAAACTCTCCACATTGCGGTTGGGTATCTACACCGTACAGGTTAGCCCTGACTGGCATTGGGCTGCCTATGCTAGTGCTGCCAATGCCCCGATCTCAGCGCACAACCACCATCGCGTCGGCGATTCTGCCCAGAGCCTGCGCCTTGAAAGGCATGTGCATCCTCTCCTGGCAACTTTCTGATGGCTCAATATTCTGTTGCAACTTTTGCAAGTTGCGCCCATCCATTCCAGGCCATGGCCACACATTTGTTCCCCACCGCCAAGTCGAGGGCGCAATGTAAGGCAGCCTGGTGTCCCTTACAAAGAATTAATATTACAATGTAATAATGTCGGATCAATCGCCTCACAGCTGTGTTTCTGGGATCCATCCGTTGGTGCCACAGCCCACCTTGGCCCTTCCACAAGCTTATAGCTACTTCGTGGCAGGCCCTCGCACAATGCGCTATTTCCCAATCGCAGTGCTGTGCCGAATGGTGGCCGTTACACTTCACTGGGCTCGATACGTGTACGGAGATTTGGTCATATTGCCACTGGGCCAGATTGTCACTGACCCCCTGGACATGCCAATTACAACCACAGGTCATATTATGACTGATCCTTATTAAGGACCAGTTTTTATGGCTCTTGCAAAGGCGCG
>CAJHUC010002788.1:0-27428 GCA_905146915.1 Ostreobium quekettii
TCCAACTCGCCCGCACCAGTCAAGAGGAAGAGGATGTTGGGGTTGGGCACCGACTCTGGGGCAGCATACAAAGTTCCGAACATCCTTGCAAGCGCCAGCAGCACCAGGGCACCACTGCCATTGTCTGAGCTGCCCACTGCAAGCCCTGGTGCTGCAGCAAAGGTGTCGTAATGCGCAGTGATGGCGATTGTGGGGGCGTTGCTTCGTGCAGCCCTGATTCCCTATAACGCAAGCACACTTCTGCACTGATTACATATACTACGATTCAATTGCACATATTTGTCGATGTCACCACAAACAGGTAGGCATGAAGTAGTCACAACTCTGAAACAATGCCGCTCTTTACAGTCGATGGCATCTGGCAACTTCTGCTACTGACAGGACACACAGGATGGTAAACTGGGCAGGTCGCAGCCCTCTACAAGGATGGCAGCAGCAGTGTGGTGTCAGAGGTACACAATGCACTGCTCTGTGATGTCATGCTCTGTGCTTACCTCTGCACCAGAAAGCATACCATATAGGTTTGTCACTTGAGGGTTCTTGATTGGGTTGGCTTCAGCCCTGTGCAAGTGAAAGAGTCAAGCAAGGACAGGACCACATCTAAACTACAGTCCCCAGAGCCTGGGCCAAGCATCCAGAATACAGATAACATGGACACTAAAACAATGTGTAACACTATAAAGCGCAAGGGAGGGGGGGATTGGCTGGTGTCTGCACATAACATAGGGCTTCAAAGCCAGCCTGCTGCCGATGGAGTGCAACCTATAAAGAAAGGCCAAATTAGAGCAACATCGGGTCTGCAGGCTGGTTTTGGACTGGCATAAGCCCAAGCTTCTAGCACTGTATGCACTGCTGCATGCCTATATCCACCAGGTCCTACCCTTTTCCCTTGATGACGAGGAGATAACCCCCTGTAGCAGCAGTTGGGGCAGTACCACCGGTGAGTGTTGCTTTGATGTCTTTGACCTGAGATGGGCAGGGACGTGTTATTAGGCACATGCTGGTGCGTGGACAGACTGGTGTGCGAGTTTGTGTCCCACACACTTTAATGTCAGGCGATCAGCTGGAATGCAACCTTGATATGGCAGCACAGCATTCGCCTTGAAAATAGGTCGGCACACCAACACCTTGACAGTTACGAGGTTGCATTAGCTGAGAACTGTGAGTACCTGCAGGCTTATCCTCATGCATTTGAAGACTTGAAGCATCATCCACAGCGCGGCACAGAGTTTCAATACTCTTGTCCGCGTGGCACCGCCAAATGCACAGGATTATTATCTGTTCTGATCAGGATACTAATATGGCAAGGCCAGATTATGCAAATCCAGCCCAGAGTTAATCACACATGCACCAGTGTCAGGCAAGCATAATCACCTGTTGGTTTCCACCACTGCTATGTTGAACAGTGTGCGCTACAAGATAGCTGTCAGGCAGCCCAACTCACCACGTTTTCAAGGTCGTCATTGTCAATCACAAAGTACACTGGGGTGGCGATGGACACAGACAGAAGGAGTTCTTCGATCTGTCGGAACCTCTGAAGGTCCTCATCGTCCACTGGTCTGGTGTCCATGTCACGTGGCAAGGTGAAAATGATCCCTGCAATGCCCTTGTCCTTTGAGATGACATCTGTTGCACGACATTGGGGTTGTTTCAGGACGACCATTCCCAGCAGCAGACCAAGAGGCAATGGCAAGTTTCGCCAGCCAGCAGGGTGCCACACACCCATCAACCCACCATGTCGACAGCTGACTAGCAATGCTATTGCTCAACACCTGTTCAGACTGCACGGCACAGCAGCAGCATCGTCTTTTGCGCCTCCAAGCGAACGCGTTTAGTCCACAATAATCTGGTTCTTTGTGTGCACTGTGTGGCAGGTGCATCATGATTTTCAATAGTGCACAGGGACCCTGGCATTGTTCCCCACGAGCGCGTGCCCATTATCTTATTGACAGCAAGTTCAATGTGCAGCAGTAACGCGGGGAGGCTGCTTCAAACACGATGCTGCCCCTTGGGCAGGCCAGCCACGCCGCACAGCTGCCCACTAAGGAACACCTGCTGTTACTGCATGGTGGCCCAGGATATCCTTCAGAAACACAAGCCTCCGCACGCGCATGTGCTTCTGGACAGGCAAGACAGGGGGCATGCCGCACTAAAGCGCACATGAACAGGTCCTTTGGGGCTGCCGGCAGCAGTGCGCGGTACGACGTCGGGCAGCGAGGACGCACCTTTGACGATTTGCTCCGTAACTTGGGCAAACGGAATTATCACAATGGAGCGAAACATCTGTGCGTCGGGCGCGTAGACGGTCGCGTACTGCAGCAACAACAGAGGCGCGGTGAGGCGAACAAACACAGCGATGGCCCAAGGAGCACCGCGAGCCAGTCCCTTGGATCCAAGCGCCAAGCGCGGACTGGCGATCCGCGGTGAGACGACCAAGCCGGCGAGCCCCCACTTCACGGGGTCCGGTAGACCGCGCGGATTCCAAGATCCTCCATTGATCATCACCTCCTGTGCACCTGGTTCAGCTTGACGGACCTCGAGCCCAGGGCTGCCCCGTCGACGTCCATCTGCACCAGCCTGTACGCGTCCATCACCGAGGCCGCCTCCGCGCCGGACAGCATGAACAGCAGCACCACGATCACGGAGGGGTCCTGCAGCACCGACTGCAGCAGGCACCTCTCGCCCAGCATGGCGCTCGATGTGACCGGGTGAAACGGCGGCGGGGGGGCCCTTTGCCGATCCGGGCCGGCCGTCGGCCTGCGGGAATGGCTGGGCGCGACCGAGGCCACAAATGCACCGCCCAGGGTGGGCCGGAGCAGACGCGCCCGACCGCCGGCTGGGGGCACCGACGCCGGCGAGGAGGGTGCGCCCTCGCAACGGCCCGGATCCGCCTACTGAGGGTTTGACAACTGTTGGGAGCAGACGCAAAGTACAGTGCAGCGTTGTTTGTTCAGCCCTTGGGAGAGACGTGTTGCCGCTTTTTTTGTCTTGGGTTGCATTTAAACATTTAAACGCAAATTAAATTTCATTCGCTGAAGCTGAGAGACTATTTTTGTGTCAGACTGGTGGCGACTGTGGGGTTGAGTTTAACGAATTGGGTGCGCAGACCTTGACGTTTGGCATGGTTGCAATCGTCCCTTTTTGGGCTTGACGGCATCCACAGATCTTGGAGCATCAGAAAAGGTGAAAGGATCCTTGTATTTGAACGACTCGTCGTGTGAAGTGTTGCCTCCCGGCTTTTTGCTTTGGGGCGGTTTTGAATAGCTTTCCAAACAGGTCCACGCACTCCACGGTCCCTAAACAGTAGTTTAGGGCCTCGCCCGTTTCATTTTCCTGGGCCAGTCAACAGAAAACGATTTTCTTTCAGAGAAATGCCGGGCGAAAAGGTTAACCAAGCGACGAAAAACTTCTCCAATATTTGCCGAAGGGTTAAATAGCCTGCGGTACTCTGTACTTTGCGTCGGGGCTCAATGCGCCGCTCATCACAAAAGCAAGGACGCAGGTAATGCGTACTGCGCGAACCGCACCCGTGGGGGCCGCAGCTTAAGTTAACAAGCGCCGGGTTTCTGTCGCCCCCTGCAGCCCTATAATGGGGTCCTGGGCTTTCTAAACGGGGTGGTTACTACCCACCCACGTACCAACCTACCTGCTGGGTAGGTACCCTAATGAACTCTTAGGAAATCAGGAAACCAATACACACACATGCTACTTGTACCCACCAACAAGTATTGCGCCCCGGTCGTTGTTCGGCGCTGGTGGTTGGCCGGCTCGGCGTTGCGGCGGCGATGGCGCTCGCGCCTCCTGGGCCGTCGCCGGCCGCGCCCTACGGCAGCGACGGCTCCCTGAGCGCCGACGAGCCCGACTTCATCCCCCTGCCCGACTCGCCCGCTTCCCCCCCGCCGGACGTCAGCGCGCCGCGCCGCGACGTCTCCTGCCGGCTGGACGTTCGCGGGCCGGACGGGCGAGGCCCAGGGATCAATGCAAGCCGCCCACAGCAGCAGGCATCCGGTCAGGGGATCCCCGAGAGCGTTGTCGTTGGGCGGCATCCCTGCGCTTTGTCACCCGCAGCCCGTTGTGGCGATGTGGAAGCCTTGCCTGCAGGCGCGGCGGGGATGAGCGCGCCAGTTTGCGGCGACGTGGGGGCGCAGGTGACGCAGGGTCAGTTTTCCGGCCTGCCCGCCGCGAATGCGGTCGGCGTGATGGGGTGCCAGCCCCTGGTGCCCGGGGTGGGGTACCTGTGCGCGCCCGGCAGCCTGGTGCTGGTGCCAGCGGGGCAGGGGATGGGACCCGGGCTGCAGGCGGCGGCCGCGGGGCAGGCGCCTCTGGGGGGATGCCAGGTCTCGGGGTGGCCGCTGCGGCTGGTGGGGGCTCCGGTGTGCGCGAACCACATCGTGGTGTCGGCGGTTCCGGTCGGCGACGGACCGGCCGGCGGACAGCTGCAGGCGCTCGCGGCGGAAGCCAGGTGGGTGCCCCACGAGAACCGAGATCTCAAGCTGTAGGCTGTACTCCAGCTGGTATCCTTCACTTGTTGTTCGAATCCGAAAATCAGAATCCAATTTTGGAGGGTTAGGGTGTGAGCCCACTCCTGATAGAAAGGGCGTGGACCTGTCGCCACATCGCTGGAAATTGCATAGGGATGTGAGGTTTCTTACACTGATGCGAGCGATGCCTGTGCTGTGCGCCACGACTTCTTGTGACTTGGTGAGTGCAGCCACACAGCAAGGGAGCCCGGCCAGAGGCTTACACTCGACGTCTCACATTCAGGCAACCTCAAGAGGAAGATGTGGCCCGTGTGGCGTCCATTAAATCGCCAGCTTCGCTGGACCCTTTGACCCAAGGAGTGGACATGCGGTGGGTGTAAGGAAGCATATCAGGCTGTGTGGAAGTCAAGCCAACAAGGGTGTCGGATGACCACCCTCCAAAGAGGAAAGTCGTGGTTATCGCACAGAGCACTGTCTGGGCAGATGCAATTTGCAGTTGAATAAGAGATTTGTGGCAAATCCCTCTCAAAGCTGTTTCCTTTCTTTCCGGTATTCCACAGGGGAAGGAACCAGCAGCTATTTGGCTGCCATCATCCCCAAGTTTGCAACCAGGGTTTCACTGTTGAGAGGTGAGCGTTCCTCTTGCAGCTTGTTGGCAGCCGCTGGTCGATTTCGCTGTTTCTGCCGATGCCAAATCTTCCCCAGTGGAGTGCTCACATTGGCACTCGTCCTGCCCATCAACTTGCAGATCACCCTCAACTGCAGGGAACGCTTGGTGTGGCAACCATCAGCATGGAGCATGGCGGAAACGACCTAAGTGAGTGTGTCACCCATATCCCTTTCCAATCCCAGAGCACCTGCAGCCCAGCTCTTGGTGACCATTGCATCAAAGAATGCCATTTTGCAGGTCTGTACATTTGTGCGAGCTATTCTGCCGTGTGCCAAGGGCAGGGTGTTACAGGCGCTCAGAGAATGAGACTCCAGCACCATGGAGCTCTGGGGCCATCGCACGGGAACCAAACATGCTCGCTGTGCAGTGCATCAAGCTGCATGGGAGCCATGGAGACGTCTCCTGGCATGTGACCTCGTGAAGTGGGCAGGGGACGTGAAACACAGCCCACACTTCGATCAAATCCCAACACGTGAAAAGTTGCAGTGCTGCACACCCGACTGTTGTAACATCCGAGTCCACATCACATCAAGGGAGTCCACTTCCCCCCACCTGCGCCTCACTAGTTCATTCGTCCCTGTCGGTGACGCTGTGCTGCAATGGGCATTCAAGTCTGAACAGTATCAGTCGCACACCACTGGGCCTCACAGGCGCCCGCCGTGTGCATCTGCGCCAACTGTCACAGGCCTTGGGCCTGCGCCCTTCTTCTGCCGTCGACAATGAGGGACGTTTTACGGCGAAGACGCACCTCTTTGTGGACTTAACTTGGCGCAACGTTCCTGACAGAGCGGCCGCACCTTCGTCCCAACTCTATATAACATTGCAAACAGCTGACCAACAATAACCGGGGCCGTGTGCACAGCTTGAGAGCCTCGGAGCTAAGCTCATCTGTGTTCAGGGATTTTCATACCAGTACATCAAAGACTGGGAATCTGGGCTCCCTCATAACAGTATACAAGCTGGTGCCAATGCCCGAGATTCTTGCGATAATTCGCAATGACTCTTGCGATGTGCATGAAAGCTCCCGAATTCGTGGCATATGGGATCGGCATTGTTCTCAAACCGATTTCTGGAGGCTGGATGCGATAAAGTATTGGAGGCCAGGATCGTTGCGAGCCCAATGGGCTCAGTGGTGACAGCGGCAGCAGCGTGCTGAAGTGCGTTAAGCGGCTTACGAGGTACTGAGTACCCTGTGCGAGCAAAATGCTTGAGGCAGGTGACAGTGTGCATCATTGTCTGGATGCCACAGGATTGCCCAGAGGGGCATGAACACGCTGGGAGTGTGCTGTCGAGGCAGCCTGACTAGCGCATGGCCACAGCATTCACGAGGCCATGCTGCAAACTGCTACTAGTATGCACAATGTACAAGTATGCACGTGCGCGTACAACCTCGCCCTGCGGGGTGGCATCGTTGTCAGGGACTCAGCGACCAGAGGCACCTGATGTTGTGCCCTGTGGTTTTCAAGCAGGACTAGGGCTCGGGAGCCTGAGGGGAGGTGGGAGCATGACAAATTTGAAGAACTGGAGCACGACTGGCGGCTGAAAGACCGAGCGAGGGAGTTGCGTGCAAGCCGCGTGCGTGCAGCGTTGGTGAGCAACACGGGGACATTTGTGAGGGGTTTGGGCACCTGGCCGCTCGATGGTGTGGGAGGGCACCATTGGCAGGACACTGCTCATCACAATCGATTGCTCAAACAAGGCGTGCTGCGTGGCGCGGTACAAACTCTCACCAATCGTCTTCGTTCCGCCTAGAATGACGTGCACCCTGGCGCTTGAAGCAAACAGAAAATCGCGGGTCACTAGCTTGTTCCACAGTAGTATGTGGAGCAGGGCGCACAAGACGGTTGCCATGGCGGCATAGAGCGTTACTGTGCTCTGGCTCTGCACAGTGCATACGCTGTTCGGCCACGGTCTGTAATTCGTACCCCAATTCAACCGGAATGGTCCCAAGCGGCGACCGGTGCACCACCGCGCTAGACCAGTACTGTGATCTGATAACCCCCCCTCTCTGTTTCCCAGGCCCGTCGCGAGCGGTCCATCCCCAAGGGCAGTGTGGCGCTGCCAGTCCGGCCCACACCACTGGCGCCCCGTTCGGACAGGGGTGTCGCAAAGAAATTCAAAAAGCGCAAACACCAGTACACAACATTTGACGGTGTCCCACTGCGAATGAGCAAATTGGCATTGGGCGAGAAACCCAAGGGACACAGGTGACACGAGCAAGAGACATCACTGGCGCGGAATGCGCGTCAGTTGTCGCTGCCCGGGTTGGAGACACCAACGTACCCTGCACCAATGCCATTCGTTCAAAGATTTACACAGTTTAAGGCCACCTACCGCACGATGTTCAGTTGCTGAAATTAACGCTGTTCCCAGACCCTGCAGATCAATGCGAGCCACGCACCTGGCAGATAACGTGGATTGTGGCACCTAGGCGAGGGTGTAGCAATAACGGCGCCCCGAGAAGTCGCGCGCCATTTTGTTTACGATGTTTCATTTGCTTGCTTTTGTCCTCCATAGGCTTGCCACGGCCAACATTGACGCGGTAAACGAAAGGAACGCCATTTTGTGCGACAGAATGGATGCCCTGTATGCCTTCTTGGGGAAATGCGAGTCCATCATAATGGAGATCAGAGCCAGCGGGTCTCTGACTATCGTGGCCAGGAGGGCGCTCGACAGACTGCGGCATTGGAAGTATGACATGAAGCTGGCTGAGCGATGCAGATCAGTGCCAATCATGCGCCAGTGGTGTCTTGCAGATGTCGATATTTCGGCGCAAGTGGCAGAGAAAGCGATTTCAATCTGGTGTCTCGAGGCATGCCTGGATGTTATCCAGACACGTCCGCCGCCGTGTGGTTCACCTCGTAATGAGTTGGTGCTACTGCAGGTCTGACCTGCCCACCAGAAGCACGGCGGACGAAAGCAAGCCCACTTTGCGTGAGAGATTGCTGGCCATGCACGGCTTCCTGGGACACTGCGAGGCCATTGCGAGAAACATCAAGGAAAGCGGAGAGCTGACGAGCAGATCCAGACAGGCGTTCGACAAAATGCAGCGCTGGAAATTTGACATGAAATGGGCCGAGCAGGTCATGTTGGACCCCGCAAGCAGGTGCGCCTGTGTACCAAGGGTTACTTTACTATACGCAAGGGTTTAGTATTTTCCGGTACAAGGTGCCAGCCAGCTTGCTCGAGTTCCTGAGCCGCGTGGTGCCGACGTGCATTGATTTCGCACAATGGGGAAAATGCGGCTGCAGGGTGCAGAAAGCGACACTAAAGTCCGCGGCTTGCGCGGCGACTGGCTGTCAGCGTCGGCTGTGAAGTGCTGTGCGACACAGCCCAAGTCACTTCTCCAGCCCCCTGAGACTGCCTTTCGAATCATTATCGAAATGTGGTTTTCGTGTGAAAGGTTGCCGAAGGAGCATGGAGACAAGGATGACTGGAAGGCGGCCAAGCGGTGCAAAGGTCGGGCGCAACCCGTGGTAAAGGTCAAGGAAGAGCCCGGGAACTAGTGGCATTGCGCACCCTCTGGACACTGTGCATGTGGCACTGCTCCATTGCAGCAGCAAATGAGAGCTAGCGGACATGTGTGCTTCGTCCCTTGGGGAGAGATTCATCTTTGGAGGGGTATGTTGATGGCAAGCAGGGCTGGAGCTACGGCTCAGCGCTCGTGAGCCCCCGTATAGACACCTGGGGGGATGGGCCGACTGGAAGGGGGGGAGTGCGGGAACGAAAGGAGCAGTGGCAGCGTTCTAAGTCGTGGAACAATTAGCGAGTTCACGGGGGGTTTGAGATGATATTTGCGACGGGATACCCCCCCCCCCCCACCGAACTGTTGAAATGAACCCACAATGCAACACAAAACCTGTAAGAATCCATTAAGATGTTACACGTGCATCGGTGGAGGCGCACTGATGAATGCTGTCTGCAGATGGGCGTAATAATGAATTAACGAAAATTCCAATGATGCACATCAGCCCAATTTCGGGACAATGCAGACCTCCGCGGCGGCAGCATGAATCGCACTAGATCGCCTTCCATGCACATGCGCAGATGTGATACTCGCACGTACGGCGCCGCTGAGCTGCGAACTTGCTCCTCAAGGGGCGCGTTTGTAGGATCCCGTATGTAATGTAGCAAAACAGAATCGGCTCTCGCCATGCAGTTGGGTCACCGGCATTGAAAAGAGCATAATCCAACCTAACAAGGTGAAGGGGAGAAGCTGAGCGGAATGTCCAATTGAAACAAGCGAAAACAAAATTCAAATGGTGTCTTTCCAAAGAACACAAATCAAACAAACTCAGTTGAGCTATGCGCAATTGAGTCAAACCGAACTGTATAAATGGTTGATTACCATCATCCACAGCTAGTGCTACGGTGTGTTCTATTCTGTGGCCATCACTACAACACAGCATCACAAGGCGAGGTCCAACGATCAATGACCATGATAGTATACACATTTCGTGCACACTGCGAGGCAAGTCCCACGTAATGCTCATCACTCATCGCATGAACTCTGGTAGTTTACATATGGTTGAATGCGCGTAAGAAGACCTGGAGATGGAGTCGATAGACCTGCACCTGCAAGCCTACACGTGCGAACGTACACTCACTGACGCCGGACAGCACATTGTGCCCTGTGAGTCGACCAATGCCCATGCCAGAGTTGCCCGCCTGGTCGTCATCGCGGATGGCAGTGTCACAGTCATTCCTAGCGAGCCACCACTGAATGCTACCGACAAGAAATGATAGCCCGCAGGAGGGACAACGAACAAAGGCATTGATGTGATCCCTTCATCGTGATCTTGTTGCGATTAAGTGTGTTTCGTGCATTCCGCGCTCTGCTGCCACACTTCCAAACACCCCTGCCACCAACGCAGCCTCCAGTAGAGGTAGTGCTGCCACCAGCGACGGCTGTTGGACGGCGTTGACATTCTCAGTTGCCATCGTCTCAGCGCACGCTCTTCGTGCTGTCGCCACCAATGCGGTGACACATGTGTGCCTGGGATATGCACAAAGTCAGACTATCACCCTCACAGCGCATCAGAAACATCAATCAACTCCTCGACGTTCCACCGGGCCGTCTCTCTCCTAATAGGATATGTGCGTGCGTGTATACATCCAACACCCTGTCCTTCCCACGAAAACTACTGTTTCCAAGATCCACAGATGCATCCACAGCTCCTTGCATGTCGCCTTGCGTGTTTTTCAACGGCCACACGCACCCCAAAGTGTGTGCTGCCGACGAGTGGTTGACTGACAAATATATGGCCATGATATTAACGTTTTTGTTGAAGAAGGCGCTTCAGATCGTGAGCAGGAGGCCAATCAATTTAATACGAGCATGCTGTGTTGTGATGCATTGACGACCCTCCACCCCCGGAGGCGTAAAGTATAAGTACCTGTGCGTCTTGGTGTGAATTTGAGTCTGCATCAGACTTAAATATCCGCACCTACCTCCATTCACAGGCCTCCCTCTCCACTTCGCTGCCTGGCGTCGTTATGTGGTTCAATAGTGGTTGATGGATGCAGATGAAGCTGGCGCACCATTCCCGTATCGCAAGGGATGACAATAAACGGTACAAGGGAAGCCGAACCTCCACAATTGGCGGCTGCAGGAGATCCCAGAAAACTTCACCTGGAGAAGCGACCCTGCCGATAGCTGCAGCAGCACCATGGATGCTCACCTCCAGCTGCTGTTCACACTGGGACAGAAGAGCAGGAAAATTGTGAGGTGCTCTCTAAAGAAATCCAAAAAGACAAGATGCATTTGTTAGTAGACAAAACATCAGATCCAAGACACCAAAAACATCCTTTGGCATCCGCAGCGAAACAGGTCAGCCACCGCATTTTCCAAAATATAGCATGCTCCAAGTTTGCACAAATGCAACAGTTGCAACGTTACTAGAAACCCTTTGGAACCTGGAGCAGCCATTTCAAGCGCAGTTCATCAGCAGAGGAGCAGCCCAACCAGTGAAGAGTCATCCTCTTCAAGATTATGCTTTTCCAGCAGCCCTACTTCCAGCTACAACATGGCCTTATTATGCAACAGGCTGAGCTTCTCAGTGTTGTCCACAATAGCACAGCTGAACTGCCCAGCCTGTGGGTCATTCCTTGCATGCCACATTTTTCACATAACGCACAAATCTGGAGCAAGGCCCAAAGAGGCAGGCACCAATAATGGAGCCATTGCCCTCTTGTGTGCAGGCTTTTGCTGCATGCTTCTGGGGCTCTTGAAGAATTGGACCGCTGGTGCATACCTAAGGTGGTTTCCTTTTGCAATTGGATATCTGCTCAGGAGGCAGCTGCCCATCGTATGAAATGCATTCCTCTTAAGTAAACTGACAACCCACCTCAGCAGATAGGAGGGCGGTCTCTTGCTGATCTCCAGCTTTTATGCGCTCTGCTCCCACGATGGTAGCCAGGGCATGCAGGGCAGAGATCCTGACTTGCTTTGGGGTCCTTGGTGACAGAGCGGTGTCCAACACAAGGGCCAGCACACCACATGCATTTGCCACAACAATCTCAGCGCCAGGCCGCCGCACTCCCAGCTGTCCAATAGCATCAAACACTGTGGATGCCAACTGGAAAACAATGGGCACATAGGGCACAGTCATTGATCTATTGGCAGTGCATAATTGTGTTAGCCAGTGAGTCCGATCAGTTCAGGGCAGGAAATGTCATCAAAGTGCACTTTAGTCTGTTTGCAAGTTGGCTGTAGGTTGCCAATGTGTCAACGCCAGTTGAGCAAGCACTATCCACTCCAAGGTCCACAGCCGGTACTGCAAATAGCGCAGTGCGGGTTTGCAGCCCACAGGCAGGCTATTGCAACATAGAAATATGGAAACAAAATGTTTGCGGCGGGGACATGCCACTGCACTTTAAGAATGCACACTTCCAGGTGGGGTGGCACGTCACTCACTTTCGGAGCTGGGAACTACAGCAAATTTCAGGCAACCAAACACTGAGCAAAACCCACCAAACTGTGTGGAGCTGTGCAGAATCTTACAAAATTCAGTCATGTGTCCAGAATTTCTTACGATTCCACAACCGCTTCTGGCGATGGTCACGGGCAGTTTCCCCACAATTCTGGGAATTGTGGCAGGTGACGTTCACAACTGCATTACCTCAGGGTCACATTTCCAAACTGCAGCCTGGCACCAACATCACCAACACCAGTCACATGCCCTCCTGCTTACTGCTGTGAATGTGTGGACTGGCACAACATTCCCCTGGTCACGCCCAACACCCAATTTGTTGTATTGCGCCAAGTTGAGTGCCATGGAATATTATCGCTTCACACATGTCTCTCAATGAGTATGGCTGCACTACCAATGGAGACCCTTCTCCAGCACATACACATGAAACAGAATCAGAAATGCTAAAGTGGGTTTGGTATTGAGTTTTCAAAAGCTTGTAACCAGAAACATGTCGCTGACACTGTGTGGAACATTCTATTCTTTCGGTTCTTGTCGCTTGAAAATGCGGGTGTTGGTTGGGACTTCAAAGTCCTTTCTTGAGAGGTAGTCATACATTGCTATAATCTACATGTGTCTCACTATCACCATTTCTGCAGAAATACACCACCACAATACTTTGCCAAGTTGTCTGTAAGTACACACCAGTACATTCCTTCTACTATCTTTTGCAAGGCTATTCCTGAGGATTTTGGTGTGATCCCCTGGAACATGTGCGAGTGGCTGTACCTCCACATCTGAGTCGTCCCTCTCCAAGATGGTCATTGCCTCTTGCAAAAATGCAGAGCACAATGCTTCCCCTGCAGTGCACACCAGCATTCAAGGCCACAGCTTGCCATGCACTTCTTATTGTGTGTAAAACTTCTCAGTTGTGACAACACACAGATTGAGCATGGCCTGGCATGACTGGCTGAGGCTGGCACCAGCCAACAGGTATAGGGCAAATTTCAGTCCTACTTCAGTGTAACTTCATTGGCACCGCTAGCTCTATTCTTCGCTGTGTCTGGTGAAGAACCGACAGCAAACCCTTGCCATCTCGGAACATAAATGAAAGAGCTGACACCTAAGGTGATGAGCATGAAGTCTCAACTAGCATTCACAGAGCTGAAACATTGTTAAATGAGTAAAAGGGCAGCTTTTGTCCTGGCTTTTTGACAATTACATTTAATGCAAGTTCAACCTATGTTGCATTCACAACAGCCACTATGGCAGCAACACTGATTATGGCTTGCCAGTACTGAGTTCAGATCATATGACCCCACATTGCTTTGCAAAACATGAGCACTCACCCCCCCCCCCACCCCCACCACCCCACCACCCACCACCCACCACCACCAACCCACCAACCCACCAACCCACCAACCCACACACACGCACACACAACTACACGCAAAATGCATTCAAATAGGAATTGCTCACATCGTCAGCCAGGGACCATGCTCTGCCGCGCTCACCTGCCTCTGCAGCCAGTCCCAGGACATGCCCTGCCACGCGGATTGCCCCAGTTATGAGTACAGTGTCCCTGCTGTCATGCAGCAGTCGCACAAAACGAGGACCTATTGCCTGCAACACACTGCTCCAGAACGCAGGGCTCACCACAGCGCCCTGCCTGTTGCCTGCCAATTCCTGAAACAAACTCCAGGCAGCCAGGCAGGAAAGTGGATCATCGTAGTGGTCAAGCTCTGCCAGCAGTGGATCAAGGAAACCTGCACACAACCAATGCAACAACTGCAAACACAGTAACAGGGTACAACACAATGGAAACACGCTGAAACCACAGATGCCATCTTGGCAAGATAAATCTGCTGGGAGAAGTGCTAACTGTGGTGGTCCATACACTGTCGCTGAACTTGTCTCAGCCTGCCGTTGATGTACTTCATAGCATTTCAACAGGTTAGATGCCTTGGTAGATAAATGTGATTTGATGCCCAGCTTATCACCAGAGCTCGCAGAGGGACCATTCCGTGCAGAACGGTGGCATGCGGAGAGACTAAGTTTGGCACAGAGATTGTGGCCACGTGTTTGCTGTTGATACCTGGATACTAGCAAACTCACCCATAAGGGCGGTCCTCAAAGTCTCCAGCAAGATTTTCTTGCTAAACTCGCTACTCAAAAACCGAATGTGGATCTGACATGCGTAGGAAACTGCTTTTGCCTTCTGCGGACTATGTCAAGACAGAATCATCTTGTGATCTTCAACATCCATCCAATGAAATGAGCAACATCACAACAGAGCTGTGCCTAATGGTGATTGCCTCACTGTGCAGAAGTCTCACTGTGATTGGCAGTCAAAGCCTAAACCATGTGCCCTTCTCAACACTAATTGCACTCCTCCACTTCGGTTGCAACAGAGTTTTGGCTTCCATTAGCAATGGGGCTAAACATCCACAAACACATGTGCGAGCAATGTCTGAAAAGGGGAGCAAAACTACGATTTGATCTACAACACTTTCCTTCAATCCAAGCTCACCAGCAGAGTCCACCACTTGCTGCCCCTCTTGAGACTGGCCTGCGATCATCAGCACTAGTTCCAATGCCCTGATTCGAACAACATCGCTGTGTGAAGAGACAATTTCCCTCAACTGACTGGAAGTTGATCCACTCTGAAACAGAGCGCTTTGCCACTTTGAAAACAGCTCTCTGAACCCAAGGGCTGAGGCAGATGCAACCTCCATGTCATCATCCTGCAGAGCTGGGACAAGCAAGCAGTCAGGTTTTGGCCGCAGCTTGGCAGACACTAAGCCAGCACTGCTGAGGTGAGGATATAGAAATGGTGCTGCAGGGCCTGTGCATGCCAATTATTCAGCAGAAATTCTGTTGCAGTAGGCAAGTGGGGCATGCATCGTCAGATTCATCACGTTGTCGAATCCTGGTAGGTGCATGAAATACACAATTTGTGCTGCATTCAATGGGATACGTTAGGGTGCTGGGCACCGAAATGTGCTCAACAGACCAGTGAGCACGTCTGCGAATTGCACCATCCATTCTTTGTAACTTCCAGTTGGCAATGACAGCAAACAGTCACCTGAATCGCAACAAGCAATGCTTCTGCCAGTCGTTGGGCTGTCTGAGCATCCAGGTCCACGCCCATTATCCTAACAATCTGCCTTGCTCCCAGCCGGCGGATTGCACTGTGACTTGCTGTCAGAGCCTTTGCCACGTATCCAGGAGTTGCAGACAACAGTGACATGCCTGGGATCAAACCACGGAAACGACAGCATGAGAAGAGCGTGAACAGCATGAAAGAGCATGAAGAACACGAAAAGAGCCTTGATCAGCAGGATTCGTGCATTCAATGCAAAGGTGGATTGGAGGATTGAAACCAACCAATTCCCTGGTCCAATACGAACTGAGGCAGACCATTAGGCACAAGTTTTGCACCCACCGTGACCCGTTTCGAAAACCATCTCAAGAGCCTTGCAGAGGATTTCCAGGTCATCGCCCGCAAGATCACCAGAACCAATCGCACTGCAGGAACAGAAGCCTGGACAATGTCAAACTCGGCCATCCCTCCCGAGCACGACGCCAGACGCGCGGTGGGCATGACCTGGCCACGCGATCGGCGCCTCGAACGCTGCCCGCCGCTCGTCCAGGCGTCTGGCCTGCCGGCGCCACCGTGGACAAAGGCGCACAGGCGAGAGACATTCCCAAAGGAGGCATGCCATTACCTGATGCAGACGCCCAGCGGAAAGCGGGACAAGAAGTCCGCCACAGCTTCGTCGGGCAGCGGCCTGCCCGCCTCCACCAGTCGCGCGCTGGCGCCGCCGATGTCGCCCATGGCTACCCGCGCTGCCTCTGCGGCCAAACCAGCCCAAAAAATTCGCCCCTGCAAAACATCGCAGGCGACCGCGTGGGCCACCTTTTTTGCAGGCACTTGGCAGCTTCGAGGTAGTGACATTAGGGAATTGCTTCACCGCAAGCATGCCACACAGTCTCACCCCAACAGCAGGAAGCGCAGGTGTGGGGACCGCCAGTAGGACCCCACGGAAGCCCCCCACCCCGCCCCGCACGCGCACCTGCCCCAAGTCGCCCTAACTCCCTCTTTGAGCACCTGCCGCCTTGCTCAGATCCTCTGGGAGGCCAAATCGTAGGGCCGCGTGTCCCAAGCCGGGCGGCCGTGGCGTTCGCTGCCGTGCGATGTATGCGGACTTCAAGGGCAAGGCGATCGGTGAGCCGACCCCGTGGGCTGGAGGCGGACGGAAATGTTGGATGCCTTGGAATCCCGGCTGACGGGCGCTGTGGCTGGGCGGTGCGCGCAGAGTTCGCGAAGGTAGCGGTGCAGGAGGACGAGGCGGGGAACTTCGAGAAGGCGATCAACCACTACCTGAACGCGCTCGACTACTTCAAGACGCACCTGAAGTACGAGAAGAACGAGAGCTCAAGGCAGGCCATCACTGCCAAGGTGGAACGCGCGGCCTCTGGCCCCCCTTGATGTGCTGGCTGGATGCCGAATAGCCTGGGTGGCGGTGCCGCACATGGCAATCGGTCCCAATACTCTGGCTTGCCAATGCTGGTCCCCGGCGTACGCATTTTCTTATTCTTTGTACAGCACAATGTTGCGGGCGTTGTCTGTCTCGGGAGACTTGTGCGCGCCATTTCCACCTCATCGCACCAAAAGTCTCGAGAACTGTTGCTGAGGTGGGGCAGTAGCAATGGCGTTCTGCTTCCTTCCCTTTGGGAATCGTGAGCCGGATCCGGGGCGTCAGGTGCACTGAAGTGGATGGGCACGTGGCCTGCAGTTCAAGGAGTACTTGGCAAGGGCGGAGTACCTCAAGGCACAGCTAGCCAGGCAGGTTGCGGAGCCCGCATCAGCACCACCAGGGGATGCGGTGCAGAAGCCCAAGGCCAAGAACGACAAGGAAGATGTGAGGGGTGTGAATCGGCTTGGAAAAGGCTGCGGGAACTGCCGTGTGCTCTTGGGGGACTGCTCTCCATTGTTTCGTTATCTGTATGCATTGGTCTGCCTCCCAGCCAGAGGTTTGTAAGCATGGCAGCAGGCGAGACAATGTGCGTTTTGTGGATCTGCAGGAGAAGAAGAGCAGGGAGGAAAATATAGATGGCGCGATTGTGGCTGACAAACCCGACGTCAAGGTACGTGCAGTGGCCAGGATCCAGACATGCCTGAACTTGTGCCGATGACATGTTGATGAGCTCGTTCATAACGCAATCTCAGTGCACGCCCCATCAAGTTGATTAATGCATCCTTTGTTTCCTGTCAAAGTTTACTCGTTGGATAGGGCAGTCTTGCTTTCACAACATGTCACTGTTCTGGAATAAAATGCGGTGAGACCTGTGTGTCACAACTTCTTCATCAAGTTCCTTGTCTTATATTCATCTGTGTGCTTGATGTTGGTACAGTGGGGCGATGTGGCTGGGCTAGAAGGTGCCAAGGAAGCCCTGAAAGAGGCGGTGATTCTACCTGTCAAATTTCCACAATTCTTCACTGGTGGGCCACTCTTCAGCACGAACAGTGCTGGAGATGATGTGGGGTCAGATGCTCACATACCGTACTACTACGGAGGGGCGCAGGATGCCACGTGTGCGATATATTACCCGTCCCGAGACTAAAAACTCCTTGTTGTGCCACTCTCAGGAAAGAGGAAACCATGGAGTGGACTACTGTTGTATGGACCACCTGGGACTGGTAAATCACACTTGGCTAAGGTAAGTAGAAGAATTCATGCGCTTTCCAGTCTGGAAGTCCTTTTCTTGCACTGTCTGATCTAATGTGGTATGTCTTTGGCACAGGCGGTGGCCACAGAGGCAGATTCGACCTTTTTCAGTGTGTCATCTGCAGATCTGGTGGGGAAAGAAGAGGCTTGCATCATTACTTGGAAGTCGACTGAGTGCTCACTTGTCCCGCTTGCCAAACATCATCAAAGCCCTGTGCCCAGACTGGCAATGCATGAGCCTTGAAAACCAGTGATGTTGAAGGAAGTTTTAGTGCCTCGAATCCCAATATCTTGTGTAATGTCAGTTCTTGCTACTACTTTTCGAAATGGACTTGATGAGTTATTCTGTCAATAGATTTGGATGCCCTGGTTGATATTAGGTTGCGGTGGATCTTGATTATGCTAGTCATCACCACACAACACAACATGCACAGCCTTATCAAAAATTTCTCTGACCAATTCCATAATGGCCCTCAATTGCCCCCAATGTTGTGTTGGCCTTATTCCAGTATGTCCCAACCCATTTCCCTAATATTTAGGAAGAAAATTGTTGTAAACAACAAACAGGCACCACTGCACCCATTCAAGAGTTTCAGCATTATTGTCATACTCTTTGAGGACGATGTGTTCCATTGTGTTGAATCATGCTTCCAGAATTCTCGTTTTCAACGATTGGCAGTGTTCCAGTCAGTCTAAGTGGTCCTGTTGTTGCTGCCAGTATGCACAGCCTTCCAAACCTTGGCACTCCCCTGGGTAGATGTTCCTGCACTGATAAAGGTGTCTCTTGGCCTTGGGCCACAACCTTGGTTCTTGCGAACTCCCCAAGATTTGAACTGCACCCTTTTCCTGATGGATGCTGTTGCAATCGAATCTCATCGCCAGTCAATACAAAACAACCAAAGCATGCCCCTCTCGTTGCGAAGGCTCAGGACGATCCACCTCCACTGAAGGCACGACAAGCTTGCCATGGCCCACCCAATTGTAGAACAGAGTGCAGCAGCTCGTGTCAGCATATCGTAGGAACGGCAGTGCTGTTTTGCTATGTTGGAGGGCTCTGTGGATAGTTTTCAATGTGGCACTTATAAAAGTTTGTTGTAGCCAAAATTACTGACTCGCAGATGTCGGCCTCTGTTTGCATGTATTGAATATTGGAGAGGATTTTTGGAACAGATGTTTTATTGAATGGACTGGCAAACATATGACCCTGCCGTTTGTGCCTCTCACGTAACTGCCTCCCTGGGCAGCTGTTTCCTGGAGTTTCAATGTTCTGCTATCTTGCACAGGTAAGTAAGTGGATGGGCGAGAGTGAGAAGCTGGTTGTCCAGCTTTTCAAGGCAGCAAAGGAAAAGGCTCCTTCCATTGTGTTCATTGATGAGGTGAGAAGGCCACAGCATCCTTTCATCTGTGCCGGATGTAGACCATCAAGTACGGGTGCAGGGCTGTTTTGGCCGTTTGATAGGTTTGGTGCAGTTCAATCACCCCCTTGCCCTGCACATGAGTGGCACTAGTTTTTTGGCCATATCCACACATCACCACGGTCTCTGTTCATGGATAGCTTGTAAGTTTTCTCACTTTGAGAATTGAATAAGATCGATTGCTGTAGTGAATAAAGTCAATGCACTGGGGTGTTTTCTGATGGAACTGTGCATCGCTTCTTGGCTGTGGACAACTCTGAGCTCCAGCACCGCGCCTGCCTCTAGCATCTACTGGTTGCTCTCAGGTTGCCCAGCTTTTCCTCATTACCAGTATGGTACATCCACAGATCGACTCTCTGGGAGCTGCCAGAGGGGATAGTGAAAGTGAAGCAGCTCGTCGGATCAAGACACAACTGCTGATTGAGATCACAGCTGTGAAGGAAAGCTCAGAACGGGTGTTGATTCTGGGGGCCACGAACTTGCCATATATGCTGGACAATGCTTTGAGAAGACGGTTCGACAAGGTAATGGTCAGGGAGCATTGCACTCTGGCAATTTCATACTTCACGCAGCTGGCTATGGTTTGAGTGTATTGGCATTGGATTGCGGTGCCTCCTCACACTATGAGTGTTCCTTTTGCATTGGTTTGTCACACTGTGCATGTCTGCCATGTGGCCAATCTGGCATATTTTGTGCTACGGTGATTGGGAAAATTGGCAAAGACTTGGCTGTGGTTTTATGGACGCTGTTGTGCAGTTGGGAGTGGATGTGAGTCATTCAGTCAGCTCAGCTAGCGTCACTTTTTGGCCTAATCCCTGTGTCCTCAAGCTTTTATTCAGTTTTCCATACTTTGTTTCTGCTCCCTGCCCACAACATGCTTCCCCTCTGTGCAACCTGCACTGCATGCAAGAAGCCATTTTCTGCAACCAGTTAGCGATGCAGGGATGCCTCTGTATTACACATGTATGGTGGCCGTCACTGTGCCCATGTGCTGTGGGAACCAGGCCTTGCTTCCCAGGCACATAAGGACCTCTCAGCTGTGAAAATAGTCTGCTATCATATTGAGCTGGCTGCTTGGTGTCGATGCAGCGAATCTACATTGCCCTGCCTGAGCAGCACGCCCGGGCGCACATGTTCAAAGTGCACCTCGGTGACACGCCACACAACCTAACTGAGAAGGAATTCCAGGCTTTGGCAGCCAAGACGGAAGGGTTCTCGGGGTCTGACATTGCCGTCGTTGTCAAGGGCGTGCTCATGGAGCCAATAAAAGTAGTGCAGGGAAGCCAGCACTTCAAACGGACGAGGGATGCTGATGGACAGATGAAGTACACGCCCTGCGCCCCGGATGACACAGGCGCCGAGGAGAAGAACTTGCAGTGGTTTATGGAGAACGACCCTGACAGCGTGCTGCCTCCGCCCATTACCTATCGTGATTTTGAAAAGGTGCTGCTCAAAGCACGGCCAACTGTGAGCCCCAAGGATCTGGGTATCTTCCAACAATTCACTGAAGAATTTGGAGAAGAATCTTGAGCCACGGGGGTTCTCAGGCTGGGAATGTGGAATCAGCATGGCCCGCTGCAAAGGTGGCTGAAGTATGGTCCTCACTGAACTGTGCTGATGTTCGGTCACTTTCGTGGTAACAGCAGCTGTCGGTGGTGCATTTTGTATGCTGCGGGCTGTAGTGGTGCCAGAATTCACAATTACACAGGCAGTGGCAACATGGGTCTCAGTGCTGGGACACCCCGGCACTCGAGAAGCACTCTGGAGCGACCAGGCTGCCATGCGGGCTATTTGGTTTAGCACGGGCGGATTCGAATGGCCCCAGAGTATGGAAGACCTGTTTGATGGACGTGAGCTGCGAACCACAGGAGATGAAGCAGCCGCGGCTGCCCTCCTCTTTTGGCCAAAGCAAAAGACGTGGGTAGGTCGCATTTACTCAGGTTAGGTATGCGCCATATTGGCCGCCTCGGGAACTCCGTCTTGGGGAATGTGGTGCAGCCCAACACAAGGAATTGCAGGGCCGCTTGAGATAGCGAAACGAAGTGGAAGGCCTTCCCTCCCCTAGATCTGTTGGCTGAAATTCAAAATTGACTGTGGGGTGGGGTAAACTGTCCGTAGCATAGCAGGGTCGGACTGCAGTTGGTGGAGCAGACCCAAATGGAGCTGGTGCTGTTCATTCAACAGCTGGTGTTCAGCGAATTTCAAACGGATAGCATGAATTTCAAGTGGATAGCCTGGATGTCCAGAAAAAGGGTGTCCCCACAGAGGTGGGCGCAATCCTAATCATTGTCCAGGGCCACGGGTATGACATTGGGCCTGCACAGTGCTGTGGTATGTGCAACTCCCCTGCTCCTTGGCATTGCCAACAGCCAAACTGAGGAATCAGCGTGAAGACTGCGCGTCTGCTCTAATCACAACGCCATGTCCTTGACTAACAAATTTTCAAGGAGACCGCACTGGGGATTCAGTATTTGCTTTTCTGGCAAATCTTGTCTGCATAGGTAGTCAGTCTAGATGTACAAAAACGAATGCGCATATAACCCTGGCATGGCTATCTTATTGGTTTGTTTGCTTTTCTTCCCTTGCAATGCAAATGAAACCTGTGGTGCTGCTGTCCAAACTGCGCTGGCAAGTTTGCCAGTTGTTCAAATGGGTGTCTCTATTGGGAACTCATCAGGCTGTTCTGTGTTATCCCCGAGATTCCTCACCAAGACCTCATTATTGCTGGCAACACCAGCGGGCGCATTTTCTCATTCTAGTTGATAAGACGTACCGTGTTGGATCATCGGACAACAGTGAATCGTGATCACTCAATATAGCACGCTGCGGTCAGAAATGCAAACTCAGTCGTCGTTTAAAGAAAAGAATGTTTCTAAAATTGCCCCGTCTTACCTTGAAGGTTCGTCGTCCATGTCCATCACCCATATCCCAGCACGCAGTGCAGGGAAACAAGCAACCGAACTGCGCATATCTGTTGACAACCAGCTCAACCTGACCAACCAAAACTGGGTTGCACTGCTGCCAGCCGCGACATCGAAACGCCGGGCACAGCTCCCTGACTTCGGCAACCCCATGTCACACCTCGCGCGTGCGGCTGTCAATCCAGCAACCGGGAAGGACGACAGTAACACCAGCCGCACGCCCCGTGCATTTCTAGCAATGCGTGCCTGGACCTCGCCGCCGCCCCAGCGCGCCGCGTTCGCTTCAATTTTCCCCGCCCCTCTCACTCCGTTCCGAACGGTCCGTTCACCCCGCAGCAGGCCAGCGAGCAGCGGCTGGCCTGAGGGCCGGAGTCGCGCCAGTCTCTGTGCAAGGAAATTGCTTCCGCCGTCGACCATCGACGATCCGAGAAGGAAGGAAACATGCGCACGCCACGCCTCGCGGCGCAATTTCTGGTGCTCGTGGAGGCGCTGTTGTGGGCGCTGGCATCGTCGATAGCCACCTTTTCCCAAGGTAAACGCGCCTTGCCCGGTACAGGTCGCCGCCGCTCCAATCATGGCACCAATGTTTGAACCGCTGGAAAGACCGTCTCGGCGGGCGTGCATGGACGTCTGATGCCGCACGCACCTCCGAGAAATCCGTGCTGGTTGATTTGACACCGGCACAGACCCACCTCACCTCACAGCACACCACGTGGGGCCGCGGAGTTGCCGCTGGACACGGCAGACAGCTGCTTCCACACCAACCACGTAGAAAGACGCCATTCTCGTCCCAAACAGAGCGTGGAGTTGTGGATCGCTGTCTCCGGGAGCCACTGAACGTTGTTGACGAACCGACAATGTGCGGCGCCCTCCCTCGCTCCTTGTGTAACAGGGGCTGGGTCCCCTTGTTGCGTACGAAATGTATGCCTGGAGTTCCTCTTGACACCCCACAGCTACGCCCCGCGTTCAGCGAGCGATGCCACGGGATCTGTTGCGCCGACCATTCAGCCCCGAGTGCACAGTAGGTACCCCTTGTCGCTGGGCATCAACCCGGTGGCATGGCCGTTGGCCACCTGGACTCGTTTAGTCATCTGGTGGGAGCACAGTAACTATGTTCTATATCTGTCTTTGCCATCGTCGCCGGGCTCATGGTCTCACGCTCGCACAGTCCACCAACTGCGATATCCAGCAGTGCTCCCAGCGTTAATCAATGGATGCTTGTACCCACCAACGAGCTTCTCCGTCCGCCACCCTGCGATGCCGTGCACTCTGGCCCCAGCAGGTCTAAACAGAATGGATGATGTTGACGTTACTCTTCTTCACGGGATAACCTGTGACTTGTTCCGCATTGCGCAATACGCATGCCAGAGCAACTGTATGTGCCCACTTGCGAAACGAGATGTCGAAGTGCATGAACGCCAGTTGTTCAAAAACTTGGAATTTCGTTGTCAACTCTCAGGCTCCAAGTCGCACTCAGTTGATATTCAAAATTTGAAGAGTCTTGAAACTGAGAACGGTGAGCAACATTTGCACCTGCCTTCGTGTCGCCAGATCCTTGCATTTGTTTTCGCAGCACATCCTGCGTAGTGGGACAGTGTGCCGTTCTGCGTATAGTTCTGTACGCCCACAACCCACCGCGCCCCCGCCACCCCCACCCACCCACTCACTCACCACTCTCCACCACTCGGGTTTGTGAGCAGTTTCAGCCGTGGCTTTTAGGACGTAAACGCGGTGCATTTACGTGAAGTTTGGGGGGTAAGTAGTGGTTGCGTTTTATGCGGAAGAACGTGTGAAAATATGTAAATACATGTCCTGTGTACATAAAGACAGTACTTGGAGACTCGGGGAGTCGGGGCAGTGGCAAATAGACGCACTTTATTGGGCATATAATGATGTTTCATTCGACGGCGTCATTGCCTTTGCTGAGGGTGGGTGCAGGCTGTGTTGCGGCTGCACGAAGGGACGAAGAACTGACCATTGTTGCGGCTTCAACATGTATCCTGGATGTCTCAACGCGCCGCAAAAATGTACAAACATGCCGTCAAAAAAATATTTACCCTATTTCCGTGTAATACATAAACGCAAAAATGGTGACATACACGTAAAGACCAGGCTGAAAAGCGTGGTAGGGGAATAGCAGGTTTTTACATTTGCTTGTGCTTTCAGGGGCTGAAAATGCCATCCACACCTTGCCTAGAGGACTTCAGAGTAGAGCAATGGTGAGAACATTGATGCGCTCAGCTTCCTGCTCAGTTCAAGCGATATCATCTGTTTCTTAAAAGAAACAACGATCTGTGCTGAGTACTTGTGCAGAAACTTGTCAATTGATGGCAGGCTCATGGCACAAGCGCGAACCCACACAGTGAATTCCGTGTACGAATCTACATGTTCTACACAAAAACTGTTGTGGCAATGTTGCCTTCTGACTTGAAACCAATTCATCAAGAAACATGTTCGCAATCAGGATGGAAATGCATTTCAATCTTCCAACCATTTTTGTGGAATGCATTAATATCTGTAGAATTCAGTAGCTCACTCTCTTTCTCCGCTGCTTTCATGATCTATCAGCTACAAGATGGAGGATTGTCACAAAAAGAGCAGGAAAAGCATGACGAGGTGGGGCGCCCAGGTGCAATGAACAGTAGCATATCAGCAGCACAGGTCGTCTGTGTTCCACTTACTGACATCTAATTCCTGACGGCCGAAAACATTTGTAGGCATTCCATTCATTCATCTGATGCATGGAGTCCATTCACGCTGCGCTCGTGTTCAATATCCTCACCATGATTTCCTGTGAGGATGCGTATCTGGATATTTGCACCTTATGTAGACTTTCAAACATCCCTTTGGAAAATGAATTCCTGGCTAAACATTCTTACCACAGCGCATTGAGTAGGACAGCATTGATTTCGGAGCAAGAGTTCGGCGAGTTCCTGCAGATTCTTAGATGACAGTAGTCTCGAGCTCGTCGCGTTTAAACAATGTCTGTATGACTGTACTACCGAATGGTCTCTGATAACATTGCTTCATCATAAAGCGGCGGGTCATCGCTAAACAACGTATCCATTGCTCTAAGATGACAGCTGTTTATTGCTGTACCTGTTGATAACATAAACCAACAACATACACCAGCAGAAAACAGCCTCTTTGCGATGCCAATTGCGACGCCGTTTGACACAAATCGATGCCATCACAGCCACTTTTATGCCATCGCAATCACTGTGACAGCATCACTTTGTGTCAAAATGGCATCGCAGGTGGCATCGCAGACATGCCGTTTTCTACCAGTGATAGCTGCAGTACTTTTGAGATGATACATGATGCTAGCATGAAAGCGCTTTCAATCATTCGATTTACAGACTTTCTACAAAACGGATTGCGCACCTGCGTTGTATCCATTGCAAGGAGTACGTTTAATTATCGAAATTTCGCCACATTGTTACAAGATGTGCTGAAACTCATGCTGATGACTGGAGAACAAACTCACTAGCGACCTTTTTTGTCAACGTTAACTGAGGAGTGATTTGCACTTTGCTTTCTCAATGAGGGATCGTTTATATCCCAAAACATAAAGAATCTGCTGTTGATGTCGCTGTCAATCAAGCTACTTGCACCGTTTCTCCAAAGTTGCCACTTGAGCATACAAAAGATTGGAATTATTTCCAAGCCATCCTGCGGAGTCTTCACCAGATTTCTTACCGGTCAAGTAATGGCCAGAAAGTGCGGCAGGGCTCGGATGGTATCGCTTCGACGCGTTTCTTGGACGCACGATTGTGAACAAATTTATTACGGCTCCAATTGAGTATCAAAACACTATGCAGCAGACAGTAAGATTCCGACAGTTTTCGAGCGGACGCCAGTGCCTAGAAAAGGCCATTCCGAACGCAGGGCCTCCTCCAACTTGCCCAACAGCCCGCAAACCAATCGACACAGGCCATCGCCGAGCACCTGCTGTCGAGAGGCGCGAGTCCAGATGCTTGCTGCGTCAAGGGAGGCGATCTTGACGGCTGCGCCGCACTGCACGCGGCCGCCGCGCTCAACAACTCCATAGCGGTGAAGGTGCTGTTGGAAGCGGGGGCCGACACGGGAACGAGGTGCGTGCTGGGACAGACGCCCCTGCACGAAGCTGCGGCTTCAAGGGCGACTCAAATTGTGGAATTGCTGGTCGAGGCCGGAGCGGACCCTGACGCCAGGTGACTTCTTTCGAAGATGAATGCATCATCACAGGCTTGCAAATTAAAAGAAGAATGTATTACAGTCTGCCCCTTTCATTGCCTCGACAACGCCGTGCCATGTAATGCGTTGCATTCTGCCACTCCTGCATCACTGATCACGTTGTATGCTAATGTCCAGATAACGCTTAGAAGGTGAGGCTGATCTGGAAATGGGCAGCGCTGCGCATCTGCGCAAGTGCGTGCATCATGGTGTTGTGTCTGATTGCGAGCCCAGCCGCATTCATTTGGGATCACTGCCTGGCACACCTGTGCGATAAACTTATTGCCCAACTTATTGCCCAGCGGAGGCGCCGCCGGGCAGCATTCCCTCGCATCACCACGTTATCGGGGTAAATCGAGGGCACAATATGGGCCTCTGAACTTGCTTTCGGTCCACGTCCAAACCGCACTTACAGTTCCTGCAAAGCAGTTGTCAAACATGTACCATAGGTTTGAGCGGACTAACAGAATATTCAGCGACCAACTCAACAGACTGGATAGGCTTGAGCTGAACTACAGTATAGTTTTCAGTCGCTGAAAAGCGAGGTCCGCTGCGGACCAATTGTATATTCCGTATTGGGACTTGCACGTCGTGGAAAATCAACATGGCGTTTCGCGCGTAATTTTCAAGCGATAGTTCGTCTGACACTTGGGGATATGGGCAGAGATGACGCGGGGTCGACCCCGCTGCACGAGGCGGTGCGGAATGCCTCTTCAGAGGTGGTCGCACTACTCATCGACGCGGGGACCGACCTGGACGCGAAAGATGACAACGGATCTACACCACTGCATGCGGCGGCGGCCCTCAAGGACCCCGGCGTGGCGACCCTCCTGGTGGAGGAGGGGGCGGAGGTGAACGCCAGAAACGACGAGGGGATGACACCCCTGCACGTCGCAGCGTCCGCGGGGGCAACCGAGGTAGCTGAGCTCCTCGTGGAGGCCGGTGCGAAGGTGTGTGCAACTCCCGGCATTTCACTGCCTGCACATGTTGGCAACACAAAAATCAATGCTGATGCCAAATGCAGAAGTCATGCCGGCGTTCCCAGCACAAAATCAAAACCGCTGAAACTTGTGGGCGATGGCA
>CAJHUC010002789.1:0-32990 GCA_905146915.1 Ostreobium quekettii
GCCCACGAACAAAGCTCTTGAAGTCGCACATCGCCCCCAACGCACTCAACCACCGCAGGCCCCACTTTGGCCCGCGCAGATACTTCAACAGGAAAACAGAAAAAGGAAACAGAAACAAAATCAAGACCCACTGACCAGTCCGCGCTCTTCATCATCCTTCGACGCCTCCCCTCCGGCCTGCGCCGCGCAGACCACCCTCGCTCGCGATCCAATCGACCGCGAGCCCACAGGTCTCGGCCATGAGACGCAAATCGGCATCCCTGATGCCGCACGCGGCAGCCCGTGGCCGCAGCCGCTGGCCGGCGCCGACGGCCGGCTTCGGACCGCCCAAGCGTGGCCGGCCGACCCGCCAAAATTCAGCGCGAACATTGTGACGCTGGGCGAGGCGTGACGCTGTGATCGGCGGGCTGCTTGAAACGGGGGGCGTTTGCAGAGAGCTGCCGCGAGGGGGTGGTTGGGTGGACCGGCGCTGGCGGTGGCTATGGCCGGGGGGGCAGATGGGAGGGGGCTTTGGGGGTTGTGCTGGGGCGAGATTTTGACCTTATCGGGTTTCGGGAAAATTTTGCGAGGGTTGTGGTCGATGTGCGGCAGAAAAAAGCATCGCCACTCGTGTGGTGGGGGGTGGTTGGGTCACGCGGTTTCAGCCACCGGTATGGGGGGGGCGATGCGAACGGCGGGGCTCCGTGGGAGTGTCGCGCCGTTTGCACCAAGGAGGAAACGGCGTTTTTGCGATGCTCGCTGCGATGTCATTTGACACTGATTGATGCCATCGCAGCCGCTTTCGAGTAGTCGCGACCACTGTGATGGTGCCACTTCGTTCAAAATGGTGTCGCAGTTGGCATCGAACAATGGTGTTTTCGCTGGTGTTCATAGCTAGTTGCCATGGTCGCGGCGTCTTGGCGCGGATAGCTCAATTGTTATCAATTGGGACACTGGTCGCTTGTAATTCTTGGGTTCCAATTTTGATCTATTCACCATCCTCGGTGCCGTGGCCCTTCAAAGCATGATTCTTGTTCTTTACAGCGATTGTTGTTTAAGAATTCACAGAAGCTGGCGGCTAACTGGTCTTCCTTTCCTTGCCATGTAGTTCGCACGACATGAGCGACAAGAATATCGCATGAAGCAACCAGAATGGTAGACATCGCACAGTTTTATTATGTGAACCAAAGCGATGACTCTCCCTTGAAGATTTTTCAAATATCGAATGGCGCAACAGTGGCAGCAACAACCGTTTTCTAGGAATGGCGGGATGAGCCTTTGTTTGGCTGCACCCGCATTTCAAACCACGTACCAATTTTGGAATAGAAGAAACGCACCAAGTTTTAATGTGCAACATGACGCTGTGCAAAGTACTGGTTCCGATAGTACATGTGCCATGATGGATCATTCATGAACAAATTTTCTCTTGCAACATGGGGGAACCTGCCGTGGTACGAGAAACGCAAATGATAGATCATTTATGGGATGTTATCAATGGGACCCCATTAGTATCTTCCTTGAGTGGATTGGGTGGAATAGGCGGAGGCCCCGAATCAGCCCCCGTGTGCTTGTGCCATGCACCCAGCATACCCCACGGCTGTACTATATATCAAAATCAAAACATGAGTCAATAATCCTGAGCGGGCGTCCCTATTCAATAGCACCGCTTCATCAACACAAGGGCATCAAATGTCTTTTCCACGAAAAATTTAAAAATTTAAATTTAAGCGGCCTTTTCCATGAAATATTCGTGGACACACCGCATCTATGAAACGGTTTGCTGCCTGCACGGTCGATAGCTCGTAGGAAAGTCCATGTAAATCCTTTGAGCACATCTGGTTGCTTGGGTACAACGGGTGCAGACACGTGCATAAACACACAGCTCCATTATTACGTTTACGCTTTTGCGCAAATGGAAAAACGGCCATTTTTACGGCCAGACTTACGCCAATTTACGGCCTGTAGACATGCCCAGAGTACATGATGATTTCCCAATCAACGGTCAACCCTCCACTCTCTCTAGTACTGGCAAAGAAGTACACACCACATCACAGCTAGTGCAACAACGTTCCCGAGCAAAAGATCGTTTCACGGACACTTCAGCGCATCTGGCTGCCACTCCCAGCACTTCCTGAGTCAGTGTGTACTGTCTTTAAGTACAAAGGGCCCATTTTTACCCATTTTTACCCATTTTTACGGCTATTTATGCTGTTACGGCTAGAACTGATTGAGTGTTATAAATAACTGAATGTATGAAAAGATGACGAAGCACTAGGAATTACATTAAGGATGTTGATGAACGGACTGGGTATAAAGGACAGAGCGTCTGTTGTCCTTTTGCCTCGGCTGTAAACCGTTGCCGTGGACTTGAGCGTACGATTCCCGTTCAGGGATCGCCACCCCTCGACCCTGCCTGCCTTCGTCAATGCGTAAAAACGTAAAGACTATTTTTGCGCGTAAATAGCCGTAAATAGGAAAGTGTGTTACGCCGCAAAGATCCAGCCTGGCGATGATCGTCGCCATCCTCTTGCGAGAGGCTGTACTGCAACGGCTGCAGTTCAGGGCATCCTGCGGCGTCATGCTTCCCACGCCATGGTGCAAATCCTGGGCAATTATTGCGACGGCGCAGCCCACAGGCTGTGCGATTGCGCAGCAAATGGTCCATTTCATACAGTGTACCGCCACCTTCTTACCGTGCTGAATTCCTAGTATTGCGCACAAGCATGGCACTGCAAGTTGGAACAAGGCCAAGTCTTAGGACTTAGGTACAAGCTTGTAGTCTAGAGGTTCCACTTTGTGCAATTTTCAAAACTGCGGCGATCGCCTGGCTAGAACGGCTGCTGTCAATCGAGCTTCGGCAAAGTCGCCGTCGATCCCAACCCGCCGAAAAGACATTGGAAGTAGTTTGTTGAAGTGTGATTTGCGGCTCAAGCCAATCAGGGGCCCCTTGGATGAAAGGTCTTGATTCTCATGGATCAATGAGCGCAAGAGATGTCAGAAGACGACCCTCTCACACACGTCCGCTAAACCTTAGAGGAGGCTCCTGTGATCATGGATCGTCTCTGGTACATGGTTGCATTGAGGAAATGGACCACCTCTGGTTGCGTTGTGAACAACCAAGGCCGTACCAGCGACACTTGGCAGTTGGTGAGCACAAGGCCTCCTCGCAGTTGTCACAGGAACCTTTACGGCCCCACTTTCCTGAACTACCGAGATCAACACGGGTTGCGAAACCATCTTTGAGCATCGAAGTGCGATGATAGCATCCCCCGTATTCATGGTGTTATACAACACTCTCACGAGTGCCCGTCTTGGTAGCCACGCATGCCCTTGTATGCACATCGGTGGTTGCGTCCCCGCCGTTGCCTTGTTCAACAACTACTACGAAGTGATGGTGACTGTGCTCATTTTGGCTGGCGTCGTGACCCACGCATCGTTGGTCTCCGTACCCTTCCGGCATACACAGGATGTGGAGCGGGCTCACAGGGATTGAGATCGGATGGTGCTTGGTGTGCGCTGAGGTTTGGCAGAAAGGAAAGGTGCGAATGATTGCAGCTTGGATCAAATGCAACCTGTATGTAGTCGATGTGTGCAAGGTTCTTGCATGGTGCTGTGCATCCAGCATGCCCACGCTGTGCGCTGTCAACAGAAGCGGAGATTGCATGTGGCTTGAAGGGACACGTCCTCAGCCTGAAAACCTGTCCAACTCACGCGAATCTTGAGTCTAAATTCGCTCGCTTCGTGTCCGGGCTGATGGCAACGGACCACGCAATGTGGGCGCCTTTCTCATCGCAAAAGAGTGAAGGCATTCCAAACTGCGTCAACGTCGACCTGCCCTCTAAGCCGGCATAAACGTCTGACAGTCTCTTGTAGAGCGTACTCCAGGAACGCGCGCGAGTTCCCAATGACAACCTCTCACATCCAACACACCCGTGGAAGGGGTGGGGTGGGTTGTGTGTGGGGTGTGGGGTGTGGGTGGGGTGGGGGGCAGGGACACAGGAACTGCGCAAGAGCGCACTGTAAAACCGATGCGCGGGGACTTCAATGGCATCCCACAAGCAACCCGAGCTTTGGGCTCACGGGGTGCAGCAGGCTACATCTCCAGCTGCCGGGCGAAGCAATGCTGGAACGCCAGTGCTGGGATCCGCTGCATGCTCACCTGTGGCGCCATTTCACAAATTTGTTGCGTTCAGCTTCCCATTTGCACGCCCACGGTAAGCGAGTTGTGCGTTGATGCGGTTCGCTTCTTTTGTAGCGGCGGTGCACCAGGGTGCAGATGCCGCATTGTGTGTTGTTGTGCGATGGTTCCAGAATCGGAGACAATGCCAACAAACGCACATGGCTGCAAGAGCAGCAGGGGCCAGCATAAGCTCACCAGCTGCACGCCATCGATTCCAGCCCGAGTTTCGCGTTGACAGTGAAGCATTGTGTCCACACAAACGTCATGTACAACGTGCTGGGCGGGACCACAAGGTTGTGGTGGTAAACATGTGTGCCTGTTGCGCCCTGAGGCCAGCGAACATTAACCAAGACAAGGTTCCCGCCTACATGC
The DNA here is from genome assembly GCA_905146915.1 of Ostreobium quekettii. Lineage (NCBI taxonomy): Eukaryota > Viridiplantae > Chlorophyta > Ulvophyceae > Bryopsidales > Ostreobiaceae > Ostreobium > Ostreobium quekettii. Next base: position 4,532 of record CAJHUC010002789.1, read on the forward strand.
CCCAGTACGGCAAATTCAACTGACTTCGTCTGCAAGTGGCACAGTTCCTGATACCAGTTGATGCTGATCATGCAAAATTGTGCAGTTGTTGCGTGTCCGACGATGTGGCAGCCGCATTCATTTGGAATCGACGTCTGGCACAGCCGATGATGCAGTTGTCGCCCATCCTTGTTTGGCCCAGCGCTTGATGTGAGGCGCCCCCATTTTGCGGAGGGCTGTTCTGTGCACGCTCGTTGGCCCCTGGCATTGGCTATTGGTCCGTGCCCTCACCCCAAATCGCCAGTGTTCCAGAGAGCACTGAACGGAACATCATACTACAGCAGCGCACTGGGAACCAACACACCGCAGAATATGCAAAGCGCTGCCCAGCTGAGACATTACGGCCACCACTCTCTGGACCTTCTGCTGCCGTGACTAACGAGTGCCCTGAGGCAAGCGGAACGAATGAACAGGACCTGAAGCCACAGATTGCAGAAGCACAAAAGTGAGCGTGTAAGAGCAAAACTGTAGCAAGCACTGACACCGCGTTTGGTGCATGGAACGTGTGGGTGCAGTGCAAAGGTGCACACAACGAGGGGACAAGCAAGGACTTCGGATGCGAGCCCCACACTCAGCCGGCAAAGCCAAAGGCGCAATACTGCTCAGCAATGGTTGCTATTCTTCAAGGATTTCAACCAGCAGTGCCACCAGAAACAACTCTACCACACGTGCAGCAAAGGAGGCGCGAGTGGCCGGGTGGTTGCGCGAGGACGTGGCCATGGGCAAGACAGATGGGTGCAGGCTCCAATGGAGCTGAGGGGCCTCGTTCACTGTCAGTAGCAAGCACACAGCCAATGCTGTGCAGCAGAGCACCCTGTCTGAAGTCGTTGTCAGGCAGTGACACAGCATTCAACTGTCAGCGATCGGTTGAACAACTCCAGGAAACGAACCACCACAAGGGGCAACAAGGTGCCAGCCCAAGAGCAGCCAAGTCTTGGGGGAGAATGGTCGCCATGATGTACAGCTGTTGCCACCAAGCACGCGATGTTGTACTGCATCGAGTTGTTGTTGTCACGGTTGATGATGTGCTGTCGCCAAATGCCAGTTGCGTGGAGGGCACAAACTTGTTATGTTTGGGTGACTGCAATCAACAAAGACTTGCTTCTGGAGGAGCACAATACCTGCACCTGGACACATTGCACCAAACTGCCACAGGCAGCTGACCGTTCCCACCTTGAAGCCAGCAGCGTGCCGATCCATTCAAATCCACTGTGCAGCGCTGGCACCCTAACTGTGAACAGGTGCGAAAATTTGCTCAGTACTGAGAATCAGCCACAGCATGAACATGAGATGCGAACATCTCCAGTTAAATTGCAGAAAATGGCCCCCAAGCCCCCAACCCCAAACCCCATTGTCTGGATTGACTGAGACAAGCCAGCCTCCCCCATAGAATCACCTTCAGCATCTACCTTCCAGCAGGTGCCTGATCTTTTGGCCCCATTCTTCCAGCCATGCTTCTTCGTTGGGCCCCAGACCGCGATGTCGCCACCAGGGACCCCTGCTGTGAAAGACAGTCCCTTTGTAAAGAATTCGTGTGACAAAACGATTCAAAGGAACCACACACATGCTCAAACCCTCAGCGCCCTCAACCTTGAGTTCTGTAGATGCCACGACTGGAGCAACCCATGGACCGGACTTCGCCTCTGACACAAAACGCACATCCTGCCATCCACTGCCACAGTGCTCACCTATTTCACAAGCAGCGGTTGCCTACACGTGCCGTACACAACTGCCCAACATCACCACCCACCGCCCAAGCCGGCACACTTGCCCATGAGGGGCCAGCCCGGGTCCACCATCCTTGCCAAAAAGACACCAGCCACAATTTTCGACTCCAGCCCCAAATTCGGCCCCAAACAACCAACTGCTTCTTCTTCTCTGCGGCGGGCCCGCCCCCACCCCTCATATCTGATCCAGTGCCTGGCTCACATCCTCCCAGATGTCCTCAAAGTCCTCCACACCGCAGCTGAACCGCACGAGGTTGTCCTTGATTCCCAGCTCCGCTCTCTTCACGGGCCCGATGTCCCAGTAAGAGATCACCGCCGGCTGCTCGATCAGCGTCTCCACCCCCCCAAGGGATGGCGCAATGTACGGCAGCCGCACGCAATCTATGAACTTGGACGTCCTCTCCAGCCCTCCCTCCACCTCGAAGCTCACCACGCCACCGAATCCCGTCATCTGCTCCTTGGCGATCTCGTGGTCGGGGTGGCTCGGGAGGCCAGGGTAGTACACCCTCGCGATCTTGGGGTGGGCCTCCAGCCGGCGTGCCAGCTCAAAGCCATTGTCGTTATGCCTCTTCACCCGCAGGTTGAGCGTCTTCATGCCGCGCAGGAGCAAATACGCCGCGTGCGGATCCACAACGCCGCCCAGGACGTTGTGCAGGGAACGGACGGCGTCCACGACGTCAGCCCTGCCAGCAATGGCGCCCGCCAGAACGTCGTTGTGGCCGGCCAGGTACTTGGTGGCCGAATGGATCACCAAATCGGCCCCCAGATCGATCGCCCGCTGGTTGCAGGGCGTGGAGAACGTGGAGTCGATGACCACCAGCGTGCCGGACTCCCTGCACATCTTGGCGATGGCCGGCACGTCCACGCAGCGCAGGTAGGGGTTGGTGGGCGACTCCGTGAAGAACAGCGACACCTTGCGCTGCGCCAGGACCGCTCTCAGGGCCTCCAGGTCAGACGGGTCGATCACCGTCGAGGTGACCCCCATCTTGGGCATCACGGTCTGGATGAATTGCCGCGTGCGCCGGTAGCAGTCCGTGGTGACCACGCAGTGACCGCCCGCGGGGACCAGCGCCAGCAGCAGTGTGGTGGCGCTGTTCATACCCGACGCAGACAGGAGGCACTCCTCGGCGCCCTCCAGTACCCGTATCTTCTCCTCGCATGCCCTTGAAGTGGGGTTGCCATACCGGCCGTACTCGTAGGAGCCGAACCGCCCTTCCTGGTATGCGATCAGCTCGGCCGTGTCCTTGAACGTGTAAGTCGAAGTCTGCACGATCGGCGTGGTCAAGGAGTCAGAAACCCTCGGCCTGCCAGCCCGCTCCCCGCCGTGCACGGAGATGGTGCCCGCCTGCCATCGCGCCCCCTGCCTGGCATCCTGGCCGGCCTCCGCGCCGATCCCGGTCCCATCCGCACCATTTTTCTCCCCGGAATCCGCCCGGTCCTCCTGGGTCTGCGTCAGGGTACCGGTCTCCGGCAGGCAGCACGGCGGGCCCCGCATGCCCAGCCTGTGGTGGCGCACCACCTTCAGCCGCAGGCCGCCCGGCCCGGCGGCAGGCCGCAGGAGGGCCGGGCGCGGCGACCTGGCCGAATCCTTGGCCACCACGTCGCGAGACGGCACGTAGCACATGCGAAGGGGCGCCATGGCGCCTCTGGGCTCTTCGCGGGCAAAGCAGCGTCCGCCTGCCTGCGCTGGAGGCGCCGGTCTGGGCGCAGCTTTCCGCAAACCCTGGCGCGGGGAGCGCAGTGCGGGCGCTGCGAGGTGTTTTAATGATTTGAAAAGGGGGTTACCTAATTAATTATTCGGGTTAAATGGACCCCGGCCAGAAACCTGTGGTGGTGAGTCGAGGGGCCTGTCCTAGCCTGGAGGCCGGTAGTATAGGTCGCCAAAGATTCGCACATTGCGCGAGGGGTGCAGGCACAGGCGGTGAAGCCGGGGGGTTGAGGCTGGGGGACGGGGAGCGGGCGCCAGGCTGGCGGGTGAGTCAGTACTGACGGGAGGGCAGCGAGGGCTCACAGGAGGGGGTGGGATGGAGGCGCTGAGGCGGCGAGTTCCGGGTATGTAGTTCCGGGCTTGCTCATAAACTCTGGCCGCGAATGTATTTGCGCTTGGCAACATATGTTTGTGTCAACAAACATCATGGTGACCGTTGACAGACCAGGCGATGCAACGGGAAATTTCTAGCTCAAGTTAGAGGATAATCATTGCCGCTATTTTCAAGCCTAATTTCGCACAGACTCGCAGATGGTGCTTCTTAAATGTTGCAGCAGATCTTGCACGACCCTTGGCAGCCACTGTCGATCAGCTCTTTTGCCACTTTCTTCAATCGAACCGCTTGCCGTCAGGTCACACATTTATAGGCCAAAATCCACATCACATCCTTCGCTTCACGTCCCCTTTTTGGCTCAGGTTCGGTTGGTTGATCCGGTAATGCAATCTACAATTGCATGCAAAGCTCCAGTGCTGCTCGAATTCTGCAGCGGACGCCTTAATCTCTTCTCCAATGCCTTACACGTCGTCATTCCTGAATTGCTCACCCACAGTATGCAGCTCCCATGCACAGTCTTTGCTTTATTTCGCCCTTTCCGCCATCAACTCCGCCAGCACTTCGTTACTGAAACATCTCAATATCGGCAAATCGCAACGCTCAGTAAACGGTCGATCGAGCACGTGGCTCGCCTTCTTCTGCCGCAGACCTGGCCGCACACCGGCTCCTGTCAAATCTCATTGGCTGCCGCGCTGCTTGCCAGTACTGGTGAAGCGGTCTGCGGTCTGAAACTGGTCTCACTAGTGAAAGCGGTTGTCTCCTGTGAAGCGAATCCCCATCCCGCCCTCTTCCTTGGCACCAGCAGTGGTCGTCGCTGCCGTGCCATTCAGTACCTCCCACTCTTGCCAGCTCAAAGAATTCTTGAGCTTTCGATCGATCTTTTTGCAGCAGGAAGATGTAAACCTTGACCTCTTCGCTGCGATCAATGCCGAGCAGTTTCCTTTTGGTGCGTTTATATGTAACGAGCAGATATCTCCATCGATGGCCGACCAAAATCAGTAGTGAAAAATCAGCCACTGTCCACCGTGTACAATTGCGTCTAAATTGGGTGCTTTGGGAACACGATTTTACACGGCTGCTCTTACTACACCGTTGAAACCGTGGAGGACCTTGTTCTTTATCGTGTTGTCTATTGTGGCAAGGTGGTCCTCTTTCGTGTTCTTAAACAAGGCTGAAAACTACGCGATTTTAGCAATCGTGAACTTTGTGATCGGTACACAATTTGTACACCATTTATTTGTACATGATTTTACACGCATAACACATTACACGATTTCAGGACCGCGTACTTTGACCGAGTTTTTACTGGTGAATGCGGCACGGCGAACACAATGGCGACCTGACACAACGGAACACAACGGCGTGGCACGCCGTCCACGTCGATGCATAACATTGGCTGGACGCACCTTTTGTACTCAATCACAGTCGACAACTTCGGGCAAGAACATCCTGCACGGAGAAAGTACAGGTCCTTGGATCCCCTCAATCTTTGCGTTCCGTCATCAGCAGGCTGCGGTGACCGAATTAGTGAGCAAAACCATGAACTATTCAAAACTCAAATTTCAATATCCACCCAATTACGTTTCTACACAAGATGGGCCATCTTGCCACCTTCGCGGCAACCTTGCAAATGTATGGCTGCTCCAAAGATCACCTCTTTGTCGTGCCACCGCGACACGGCCTAACACCATAATTCATATTAAGTATGAACTAACTTTGTTCACCTCCATCACCTTCCCTCGGGTCGACCGCCGACCTCGTCACAGCCATTTGTCCTTACTGATTATGCAACCTGACAAAATATGGCTCGAAATGCCGTCAAGATGGTACATTGTGGTCCCATTTCCACACAGATTTCAAGCAATTATGAAATGGGTGAAATGGGAAGTTTGTCTTGCTAATGCTTCAACGCGACCTCGCTGCCATGCCTTCGATATGTTGTCCTTCTGTTGGTCATTGGCTGCGCATCACGGGCACGCTCGCGCTGACGGTGGCCATGGCAGCCGGTAATCACTAGGGAAAAAAGGGCCAAATAACACGTGTTCAACGTGTACAAAGTTTACGGGTTTGTGTTACTTTGGTGTTCTTGGCGTGCATAACTTTGATAAACTGTGTTTTTATGTGTGTTTGCAAAAGTGTTACTTGGTCCCTTTTTTGCTAGTGAATGCGCTGGCAGAACACACCATTTTCGTAAATGCCAACGGCGATGTCATTCCGGCACTAAGCGGCGGCATCTCTGCTATTGCCGCAATAACATGACAAAAATGCACGCCCAGGGCACACGCGACGTCGCAGCTACATCACGTGTGCCCTGACCATGCATTCTTTTGTCATATTCCCTCACGCTCTCAGCAACTACTGGGAGCTTGAAAGCTTGGTTACATATCTGGCTCTGCTTTGGACGCCAATTTCGCTCGCGGCACTGCTTCGACGTGCCCCGCCTCAAGAATGGTGTGTTCATGTTTCCCGACATTTTCCATGCAGCTTCGCGGTTCATGATACTTATGCACAAGTACCCGCCAGCTAGAGAACAACACGTCGATCGTAGCAGAGGAATGGCGAAGTGTTTGCGCTACATTGTCGCATGATGTGCATTGTTCAATGACATACATCGCACCTTATAGAATGGGCACAAGTGCCGCACTCGAAATACTGTGGTCAAAAGGTTTGACTCAAAAAGAGTCACAATTCCAATCATTGGATCTCATAACAGTGATTGCAATAAGAATCCGGTGTTTGTACATCTTTCACTAGGGAAAAAAGGGCCAAATAACACGTGTTCAACGAGTACAAAGTTTACGGGTTTGTTATTTTTGTGTTCTTGGCGTGCAGAGCTTTGATTAAATGTGTTTTATGTGTGTTCGCAAAAGTGTTATTTGACCCTTTTTCTCCTAGTGTTTAGTTTGGTTTTTTTCTCACAATTTCAGCGTCGCGACGCCCCAGGCACACATTCCACATCATTTTGTTTCTGTCGTTTTCTACTTGTCCTTTTTCAATTTTGTTTAAAAAACTCCTCGATGTTATTTATTCAATGGTTTTCGGGAGTCAACAATGCTGCAGTGACACAAATCAGATCCATCTTTTGCAGGAAGGAGTTCACTCAAGCAATTAGTAAGTAGAGTCACTCTACTGAAGCCACTGTGGCTGAATGTACAGGGAGCAACAGGTTTGTGTCAGGCGCAAGACGGCCGACATTTGCATGTATCCCCATTCCTGACATACGTCTTTCAAAACAATTGCCTTGGAGTGATGCAGGCAGCAGGGACAGCAATGTTGACGGAAATTATCATCCATGGATAAACGGCGAAAAAATCGAAGTTTGAGCAGCCGGGTTGTGGCGTTCAGGGCCCCTGCGAGGATATGAAATCCCCAAAATCTGCTGAAGGCTAGTAGTTTGTGACGACTCCGTTTCTTGATACAGAGCTCGCTAGTGACGTAAACGAATAGATATACCGGCAATTTCTATGACGGAGAAGTACTGCGTTACAATTATAAAAGACATTCAATTTGTGGCAGAAGGACTCACTGGTAAAAAATCGGCCAAAGTACACGGTCCAGAAATTCGTGTACCGTGTTGCGCGTGTCAAAATGGTGTAAAAGTCGTGTGACCATCGTGTACCGATCGTGTACTAATCACGAAATGCACAGTTGCCGCTGGTACACTGTTGACATCGTGTAAAACCGTGTGCTTTGTCGTGTTGTCCATGGTGGTAAGGTGGACAACTTTCATGTACTACACAGGGTTGAAAACTACACGATTATGGCAATCGTGTAAAATCGTGCTGTGAAGCACCCGATTTATACACGATATTAACACGATTTTGTCCAATTGTACACTGTGTAGAATGGTCGAATTTTTGCCAGTGACTTTAAACCTACGAGCACATCTGCACCAAAACGCCAGCATTCTCCCACTGCAAAGTTTCTTCTGTCTATTCGGTTTCCTGCAGGAAAGCCTAGACAGCTGTCTAGGCTGCATGATTGGCGTGTTGTGCACGATTGATTTGCACAGTTCCGTTCTACGGACGCCAGGAACTGCTGCAGCAACAAACGATAACCAGCACACCGTCAAAACTAAAAGCAACCATGTGTTGGCTGCCATGGTTCGTGGGAGGCCCTCCATCCAGATCACCAGAAGCTTCCCCGGGGACAGTATTTCTTCAGCTGCGCGTCCAGGCTTGCTATTTACGCCGTAAACACAGATTGTATTTACGTTTTTAAGAGTTAAAGTAGTTTTTATGTTTTTACCCCCAACAACGCGTAAAAATACGTAAATGCAACGTGAAAACAGCCCCGTGTACATAAGAACAGTACATACAGCCTACGGGACTCCGGGGAATGGCATCCGGACGCACTGTAATGGGCAGAAAACGATTTTTGTTCCGCTCCATGGTGGCCCTCGCCGAGTGGGAAGCGGACGCTGTGTTGCGGGCGCTCAACGGGGCGGAGTACTGATCACTGTACGCTATTTTCATAGTGTAACCTGGGTGTCACAACGAGCCGTAAAAACGTAACAACCGTCGTAAAAATAAGTTCTTTTGGAAATCTACATTTTTGCGCATAAAAACGTAAACGTGAGAACGTAAGCGTAAACGTAAATAACGAGCTTGTGCGCGTCAAATTGCATTCTGAACAGTATGGACCCAGTTGGTGAACTGATCGCAGTGAACACTCATATGAGTTTCATATTTGAATTTCAACAGTGCGTGTCAAATAGATGCATCCATTTGACACGTATTGTTGAAATTCAAATGGGAAGATTCCACATTGCAGGTGAGCCGCCCTCGTGCACCTCTGCATGTGTCGGCGTTCCCTCTGGCGTTTCTCTACCTTCCCGCCACCAGCCGCTAATTTTCATGGCAGTTGTCAGAGTACTGTTCGGGTCACTAGCGTGTACCCGAACATTACTCTATGACAAACATTGCCTTGCACCTCGTAATCGATGACATGTCACACACGCTGTACAGTGATAGAAACTGTGGCAGTGGAAGCTTCCACATTGCAGGTGAGCCGCCCTCGTGCACCCCTGCATGTGTCGGCATTCCCTCTGGCGTCTCTCTACCTTCCATCCGCAGCCGCCAATTTTCATGGTAGCCATTAGAATAGCCATGGCAAGTAATGCCTTTGCACTTCGCAATCGATGACGGGGACAAAAGTAAATCATCCCCCTGGCTTCCCTTCAAAAGCCGCCAATGTCATTGGAGCCGTTACATTGGCCACGACGCACACAGCCTCTGCACCTCGTAATCGACAACGCGGAATCTCTGTCACGGAAACATCCCAATACCGTGTCCCAGTCTCCCACCAACCCACGCCGCGTGCTGCTCAAATCGAGTTATGCACGTAACGGCCACAATGAGCACATGCCGGCTGCAAACCGTCACGCATTCGGGGTGGCAGACACGCAGCTTCCGCCTCGCGTGCAAACAAGCCGCCCGCGTGCACCCACCCCTGTCCGACTGGCTTCCGCCGCCTTCGCGCCACCGCCCTGCCCAGCGCGGCTCATGGGCCCAATCATGGTGCCACACCGGCCTCTGCATGCCACGGGTCACAGGACGCGCATGGCGCCGGTGATCATGTCATCCAGCCCGCAGCCTCAGCAGGGCCCACCCACAACCGGCGAACCACTCAACGCGCCACGCACCTCACACCCGCGTCCGGATTTTCTCACACTTTTGGTGTCGTGCATCCCGCCGTGGGGGGCGCACAGCACTGGCACGCGACCCAGTCGCGCCCCCTTCCAAGGGCGCCACACTGAGACGGACATCGAGCACGTCGTCACAATGCCCCACACACGGAGTGAGGGCCCGTGAGCATTATCGACCGCGAGAACGTCTGCCGTACCTGCTTGATGGGTGCTGTCAGTCACAGGTAAGCGCTGCCGACCCGAAGCTCCTCAAGCAAGTACTTTTACAGCCCGGGCGGTTGGGGTGACCGGACAAAGGCACTGCTAACAGCCGCGCAAGACAGCGAGCCGCCCGTTGGCAGCAGCGCAGGCCGCAGCGGACGCAGCTCCGAGAGACGCGCTCCTCAAGCAGGCGACGCCGCGCATCGGCGGAGTCCAGTGCGGGGCCCGGAGGCTAGCTAGACCTGACTGTGTGTTCGCGTCCGGCAAGAGCCGGATCGGCTTGCGCGTTTTCGCGGGCCCGGGGAGCGGGAGCGGACTGCGTATAGTTCGCCGGCTGCTTCGGCCGGTGGGGCGCTTCAAAGGGGCCGGTGGAAGGGGAGATGGCGGGCGCAGGGGATTCTTTCAGCCACCTGGTGCCCACGAGCTCATCTTCGGGAGGCGACCCGCTGCCGAATCCTCTGGAGGGCCACCCGAGATACGAGAAGGTGAGGGCGGCCCCAAAGGCCCCTCGTCATCATCTTCGTCGTGTCGCGCGGACACCGCCAAGGGCGACGGCGCCATATGCACATCGGCACGCGGCGGCGAGCAAAACAATATTGCGCCCGACTCGACGACTCGCGTGATGGTTGAACTTCCGTCTCGAGCGTTTTGATGCATCAGCGCGATAGGAGCGCGTCGCAAATCCATTTGGTGCTGTCACACGCTCTAACGTGGTTGCCGATCACCCCGGGGGGGGGGACCTGGGGTGTGGGTGTGTCTTGACGCGGCTCTGCTGCTCTGACGTAGGTGGGCGACCTGGGCAAGGGGTCCCAAGGCTTCGTGCTGCTGTGCTCGGACAAGTACACCGGGGAGCGGGTGGCGATCAAGTTCCTCAATAGAGGCCTGGCGGTGAGTGAGACGGGAATTACCTCCTGTGGGGTTGGTGGGGTGGTGGCCATCAAGAGTGTGGGCCGGAGCGCCTCGGGTGAAGCCGAGGTGAAGCTGGGCGGGCAGAAAAAAGTGACTGGCCCTGCCGCGCACGGACGGCCTATGTGCTGACAGCCCTCTCTGGGTGCCCGCAGTCGAGTGAGAAGATCCGGAGGGAGCTGCTGAACCAGAGGCCCTTCTGGCACGCGCATGTCATCCAGTTCTACGAGGTGCGTTGACTGGACCACGGGGCCTGCCGACGCCTGCGCTCTGACTCGACCCCAGGCGCCGCCGGCGCCGCCTTGCCGGCGCGCACGGCCCCCTTGCGGCCCGCCCGGTGTTCGCCGTACACATTTCAACCCCTCCGCCTGCTGATGCTCACTTTTCCTCCCCCCCTCACTCGGAGGAGAACATCGCTGTCTCCAAGTGATTTTGCTTGCCCCGCTCGGAGAGTCGTTTGGTACTTGGCACTCAATTCCATAATGAGCTCGAAGACGTGTTTGGGCCCTGGCGGCCCGTGTCGCTGATCGCGCGTGCGGTCAAACGGCAGTCACTTTTTTTGGGTCCTTTTTCTGATTTTCGCCTGGGCGTCCTCCCTGCTCTGCAGGTGTTTTTGACCGATCGGTTCGTGTGCATCGTCATGGAGTACGCGCCAGGCGGCAGCCTTTCCACCTACCTGGCCGCCAACGTGTTCACGGAGGACGTCGCGCGGTTCTTCTTCCAGCAGCTGATTTTCGCCGTGCGGTACTGCCATCACATGGTGAGGCCCCGCGGGAGCAGCCACGCCCCTTTCTGCAACGGATGCTCCTTCTTGGAACGGCAAAGCGGCCTGCCGCCTGTTGTCCTCCTTGTTCAGGATGATGCACCATTCTCCGAGTGCCAACGGGAAAATAGCATGCAGCAGCCTGGCACGAAGCGCAAAAGAAAGCTGGCACAATATCTGCCAAAACACTGGTGCTAGTTTGCCTGACAGAACCGGCTGACGTTGAGTTGTGTGTTTGGTTCAGAACGTGGCGAACAGGGATGTGAAACTCGAGAACACACTGCTGGATGCAGACAAGAAGCTGCTGAAGCTGTGCGATTTTGGGTTGTCAAAGGTGAGTACAGGCACGGCCTTAAGGTGTGTGGCTCAGCCCCTGAAGGCATGGTGAGACTCACAGCAGGTTTTCTGCCTTGCTCCTGGTGCAGGGCTACTCTTGTTTTATGGCAGCATTGTCACTTTGCCTTTGGGGATCTTTTTAGGGCAAGCAAGTTCGAAAGCGCTACCCTTGCCACTTGAACGTGTGTGTGCTTTGGCCGCCTGTACACATCGGATAAGAGATATCCCAGCCACCGACATGGGTTTGGAGGATCCTCTTGCCCTTTGTGCACGCATTGAATCCCAAGTTGTGCGGTCTCTTTCAAGCAAAATGGCTTGGGCTTACCTGTGGCTTCTGCTCTTGCAGGACTCGCGGAGTTCCCTGTGCAAGACGCGCGTTGGCACCCCCAACTATTTGGCACCTGAGATCGTCAACATGAAGAAGGGGGGAACATACGATGGGAAGGTACGTACATCGCTGACCACAATGGCGATCTCTCTTGACAACAACAAAATGGCCGGGGTGGTGCACCTTGAACCTGCTTGTTCGATTGGCACAACTGGACATGCATGAAAAGTGCATCATGATTCACCCCATTTTCTCTTTCAAAAGGAGTGCAGATGAACCATACCAAGCACGCGCTTGCAAACTGTTTTGGTGAATCAGTGGCAAATCGCCGCCATGGAGTCTGGGAGCACCAGCAACACCCTTTCAACCATGCAGCCACTGTTTGGCAATCAAGATTTTGCTGTGTTTGGCACTTACCCCTGTGTTGCCTGTGACAGGCAGTTGACATCTGGAGCTGTGGAGTCGTTCTCTATGTCATGCTGTTCCGATCCTTTCCTTTTGAAAGGGAATGTGACAGGACGCTCGACATGAAGGCCGCCATGCTGGCCCTCATGGAGGTGGGGCACACTGGACGATTGTGGTTCACTTTTGATGTGCGCTGCTCCCTTGTGGTGCACAGGCAGCCACCTCGTGGTGCATAGGCAGCCGTGGTGCTGAGTGGTGCTTGTGTCTGGTTTGCATTACAATGCATCCGATCTTGAGACCCAACGATAGTCTCCCCAATAGATATGGATGCATTGCACAGAATGGGCACCTTTTGAAATCTACCACCCATCACATTCTTGTACAACTAATTTTGTACTAGATACTGAATTCTTTGCACCCATCCAGCCACTGCTTGGTTGGTTCCTTGTGTGCTGGCATCATCTATAGTTGATGCTCTGGCTCCTTTCTGCTGCAGCTGATCGTGAATCGATTGTTGACTCTGTGGCTCCTTTGTGCCTGCAGCGGATCGTGAAGAGCGACTATAGCGTGCCCTCAGAGTCGACCGTCTCCGCGAGCTGCCTGGATCTCCTTGGCAAGATACTGACTCCAGACCCAGCCCAGAGGATCACGGTGGAGGGCATCATCAACCATCCGTGGTACCAGACTGACCTCCCTCCTGGCGCTGACAACACAAACTACCCTGTGCGCCCAGAGGAAGGCCTGCAGGTGAGAATGCCCAGTGTGCCCTCTGGTGGATCGTTACCTGATCCCCAAATTGCTGTGGCCACAAGGGCTCCAGCCAGCCGGTTAGTCATCCTGCCACGGCACCCCTCCCTTGACAGCAACATGATGTCTCCAGTCCATCTTGCACGACAGGAAACTTGCCAGAGTGAAGCAGAAAAGCCGCTGACCACCTCCCAGAACGTGCACCAGGAGGTGTGCTTGCTGCGGGTGTGCAATGCAGTTGCTGTTTCACATCAGACTGCAGGGAGTTTCATGGCCGAGTAGCCTTCTGTCTGCATCTTGTGTTGTGCGTAAATTTCGATTCCACACACTGTCCCATGGCAATGAATATCTGTATGTTGCCGCTGTCCGTTGGTGAACTCTAGTCCAGCGTTTCCTTCACATTGATCACAAGCCAACGAGCGCCATCCCCGTAGTTTGGCGACGCGCTCGTGAGTGCCCTGAGCAGCCTACACCAACCATGGTTGCTGTTCTTTTTCTTTAGACCGAGCATTATTTTGGATTCGAACACCTTTTTACATCGCCTTGCACCCTCTCGCTAGGTGGTTTCACAAGGCCCACGTGTCTTGTGATAGGACGGGGGAGGCACCTGGAAAATGAAATGTGATGTAATAGTTTGGACTCGCAAAAATGATAAAAACAACAGTGTTGCCGACGACAGTTGTTTGGCTGTGTTGGCAGTCTGTGCAGAGCATCGTCGAAATATTGATGGAGGCGAACCACATGGACGACGCGATGGCGTGCTGATGCTGGAACGAATACGACGGCCTTCAAGACGTGCCAAGGTGCAAGCAAATTCATCAGGGGCGCCGCCGTGGCATTGGGGCCACGGTCAGGGCCTGCTCTCGGCCTGTGTATATATAGCAGAGCGTTCAAGGCTGCGAGAGCCACAGCCCCAAACCAAGCTATCAAGACCGCAAGGATTGCGAATTTTTGAAAGTGTCCGGAGACTCTGGACTCTGGGGAATGGGAACGTTCTGGAAACAGGGCGCGGAATGCAACTGTTTGGCTGCGGAACCGGAAAACTGCCATCAAACCGTTGGGAACACGGCGTTTGGCGATGTACAGTTGGGAACACGGCGTTTGGCGATGTACAGTTGTGAACACGGAGTTTGGCGATGTACAGTTGTGAACACGGAGTTTGGCGATGTACAGTTGTGATATAGGAGGATGGATTTTAGGTAGGAGGCCTCTCGACGCCGCAAACTGTGCCGTCGCCATGAGGACAGGGCCAGGTGTAGCGCGCTGGGAGCTGAGGAGGGTGTGCTGTGTGCCGTATGTGTGGATGTGTGGGATGTCGTGCACGGTTGCCCGTGAAATTGTAATTAATCAGTGTCGGAGTGCAACTTGGCGGCTACAGCAACGAAGTCTGCTTGATTGCAATTGCAAAGTAGGACAGAAAACTGCCCTTCTCCCATGAGGATGTTCCACTAGCGTCGCAGACGGTTGGGGGAACGAGGCCCGAGCACTGTCTCTCAAGCAATTGCACAATACATTGCACTGTCGCGACTGTGCTGCGCTTCAATTGGTACCTGCATTTCTTACTCCAAAAAGCTACCCTGCAAGGTTTGACACAGCATCGCTGCACTGCTGTCATCTGAGAACACTGTCGCGAGTGTGCTGCGCTTCAACTGGTACCTGCATTTCTTACTCAAAAGCTACCCTGCAAGGTTTGACACAGCATCGCTGCACTGCTGTCATCTGAGATCATCCCAACTCCATCCCAGTTCCCCAAAGGCGTTCAAGAACGCTGGCTGACGCTCAAGCGCAAGAGCAACTGCCGCAATTATACCATCAGTATCTGGCGAAACTGTTGGCACCGATATAAACGATAGCAGCATCGATTGATGGCTACTGCCGCTGCAAAAGAGCGGCCCACGGGATGCCATGGGAGTTGCTATGGAGCATCACAAGTGGCTGGGGCCATACCTGAAAATATCATTTCAAGCCACCAGTCAATGAGGACAAGGAGGCAGCCGCCACCACCTGTTGCTCTTTGAGTGGGACTGGTCTTCTCCGAGCAAAGGCACACCATCCTGGCCCTGCATTGCTCATTGTATTCAATTGAATTTCGCAAGTCCAAACCCCAATATGCAGTCTGCGATGATCGTGACATCTCCTGGCCCAGGTCAGTAAACCTGCCCTTGTTGTTAGAATGGAACATCCTTCTTGCTTACTGAGGGTCTGCAGATCAGCTCTTGGGCAGAGCGTCGCTGTACCGGCACAGGGCGCAGCCCAAGCAGAACTCCTCTCCCGGCGGAGGGTGCCGGATTCCCAGTGGGCACGTATCTGGTGAGGCGCACTGCTGCAGCTGCAATGCCGCCACATTCGAGTGGCAGGCATCACAGAGGTGGGTCGTGCCCCAACAGAACCAGCACGCGGTGCTGCAGCAGTACCTGCACTTCCACTCGATCGCCTCGGTGCCGTGCAACCTGCAGTGCTCCCCGGCCATGAGCGCGGCACAGCTGCCGCAGCGGAGCTCCTCGGGCCTGTACTCCTGGCCTGCGCCCCGCTGGCAGTCCTTGACCCCTCCAAAGTAAGGACGCCGGCATTTGAAGCACAAAAAGTACAGTAACTGTTTGAGCGCAAAGTCCACAGGGCGCCCGTCGTGGCTGCCCCCCGGCCTGAGCTCAGGTGCAGTTGCCAACAGCCCCATGGCTTTCAATCGCCGTTTCGCCAGCCTCCCCACTTCCTCCCTGAGTGCCAGCCATGGCTCCAACTCCCTGTGCAGGGCTGGGTGGTCCATGTGAACAGCCGACAGCGCCACCTGCACATTCCCCATCCTCCCTTCCCCCGAACCGCACAGCGGGCATGCCAAAAAATTGAACGAGATCTCGGGCCCCGGGTAGCCAGCCGCCAGGCGCCCCCTCAGGCAGTCCAGGTGCAGGATGTGGCCACATCGGAGCTCCAGGCACGGCCCTCTCGGCAGTGGCTCCCAGCAGATCTGACACTCCTCAGCCTCCCCGCTCCCACCTCCGCATGGGCTGCAAACGCACCGGGGGCAGGCCACCTCCCCCCGCACCCCACAGCAGCTGTGCCCACAAGGCAAATCCCTCGTGCAGGACTCCGCCAGCTTGCGCAAACAGCCAGCATCCCCACAAACGCCTGAAGCCAACCGCCAAACATGATGCAGATCGCCCTTCTCGATGCACCAGCTCGTGTCCGCCCCAAGGCGCTCCGCCGAGGCTCTCAGCTCCTTGGCAGTCTTTGCGGATGATTTCGGTGTCGCTTTTCCGCCGCAGAACCGGCAGTCCGGCGCGCCGTTCTCTTCACACGTCATGCCTCCATGGAACGGTGTCGCCAGGCACGTCCCGCAGAAGTCGCGGGCGCACATGGCGCAGCGGATTCGAAACGGCGCGTCGAAACTGGTCGAGGCGGGGCAATCGTCACGCTGGGGGATCGAGTCTTGTGGCGGTCGTTCAATTACCGCCCCGCAATCAGGATTTGGACAGCGAATGAAATTGGCCCCTTTCAGGGCGGCCTCGCTCATGGCCTCGCAGAAGGCCCTGAAGGCGTCGGGCGCAGCAGCAGCCGCGTCCACTTCCGAAAGATGCGCCGCACAGGACGGGCAGCGCATCGCGGGCAGTCTCGCGCCGACCGAATCATTCTCATTATCATCCTCTTCGTTGAGTGAGACTGCCGACAGCGGCACCCAAAGAAGATCCGCTTCTGAGCCATCCCGGGTGTCAGAGGCGCGCAGGCCGATCGTGGGCATGGGGCCATCCCACCTGACCTTCGCGATCTCCCCCCTGCCGCTGCTGCCGTCTTCGGCCAAGAATCGCGCCCCGCGGCCGGGGCGGTAGCGTCGGGCGAGGGGGCCGTCGGGTCCGGTGGGGGGATGAGAGTCGCGGAGGGCGGCCGCCACCGCGGCCTCCAGGCAGCCGTAGCACAGCAGGCACGCGCAGGACGCGGGGGCCACGGCGGCCGAGAGCTGCCGCGTCCGGCCGCAGGCCGGGCAGCAGAACTCTGGTGGGCACGCGGTGGGTTCCATGCAGTGTCGTCCTAATCCAAGGCAAAACCGCGGACACCCTGTTCTTGTTGGCGTTAATTTTTTTTCGGCAGTGATGGATTGGTTGCGTTTTTCTTGGCTTTTTTCAATGAATAATATTCTCCCGCCCTCCCTGTCCAGCGCGAAGCCTGCGGCCAACACTCCCCGTTCATGACATGCTTTCTTTTCTTGGCTTTTCGAATTACCAGTTGTTCGATGGCCATTACGTGTGACTGCCTAGTGCGGCTGGTGAGTCACGGCCACGTTGACACTTGCTAGAGAATGTGCCCAATCCAGATCCCCAAACAAAGGGATCCCAGAGACACACAACAACCCACTACTATTCCAGCTGCAAAAGCACAGGTCAGCCGAAAGCAAACTGTACTAGTACTTGGGCCGGCAATCACGCCTGTCACAGGCTGCGACGTGATTGGTACGGTGCCCCTATTCTGTCTGACTTGACTACGCCGTATGCGCTCAGAGTTCCACAGAAAACTGAGTTGTCCCTTAATGCGGGGAATTTTTCTGGCTATACCAGCCAGTTGTAAGCCTTCACCGCGCATAAACGACAGTAAATTACACCAACACTGTTCACACACCCTTCTAAGCAATTTAGCAAGACGAGCAGTAAGTATAGGACTGCAGATGAATAGGTTTGCACTGAGCAGAGTCAGGAATAGGCCACCTACAACCTTCCAGAATTTCAACAACTGATCAAAGTCAATGAACTTGTCCAGCCAGTTCTTTGGGTTGGCACTCTGGTTATGTACACCTCCTAAGGACACTGATACGAAAAGTCTGTGGGTGTGGGGTTCCTGCCCTCTTTGAGCCGCGGACCCACCTCGCCGGGCACCTAGGTCCTTACAGGGCACCTAGGCGGGACCACCCCTCCTACTCCCATATCCATATAAGTATAATGGTTACCGTGGGACAAGGAATACAATACGATCTTGGGCAGGGCGTCCCCCACACCAAGGACCATTAGTAGAGCGTCCCCCACATCAGGCCGGTGCGCGTAACATTCGTCCCCCTCAGGGAGAGGGGCGTCCTCGTCCCAATATGTGGATATGGGAGCAGAAACCTTATGTGTATATGAATAGAACTAGCTGTGCGATTTGCCACATGCCCAGTTGGTATACACTACACAGTTAGTGGTGAAGAGAAAGAGTGGTTGTTTTTACATGACCTCCCGGTCTTCACAACCCTCATTAAAACTCTTCCTCAGCCAAATGGCTGGAATGTTCGACCTCCCGGCCTATGATCTACGACCCCTATAGTGGGAACCACCAAATGCCCATGCAGGGGTGCGCCGGCCTGGTGCGGGACCTCGTCCTCGCCCGCGGCCACGCACACGCACAGCTCCATGAGGTGCCGGCACGAGCGGGTCGTCAAGATCCAATCTTTCTCCGTTCAAGATCGCAACGGACATAGCGTTCATGTGTCCAAATTGCATCTTGGCACGGGGGGCGGTGTACCCAGTATTCTTCTGGGCCTATCGCAGGAGAACCTGTCAAAGCATAGTCACACATGAGTATGTCTCAGTATGTACATCCCGTACTTTATACAGTTTGCATTCGCATCACAGGTGTTCTGCCATTTTCAAATGCTTGAACCAGTTCCTGTGCATTTGCAACTGACTTTGCTGATTCCCAGCTGTTATGCTCATGTCCATACCCTAGCCATTTGACAAGGTACTCAACATAGTTTTTGCGTCTCCCACGCTTTTTAATTCTTTTGTCAAGGATACGTTCAACTTCATACTCCAGTTCACCTTCGATCTTGATAGGTACTGGGGGTAGCTGTACTCTGTCACTTGCCTTATAAGGCTTGATTTTCGACACATGAAATACTGGGTGTATCCTATGCATGCTTTCCGGGAGTTCTAGTCGATATGCGATAGAACCTATCCGGTCGAGGATGGTGAAGGGCCCAATCCACCTCGGTAATAATTTTCGAGTTCCAGGGTGTTTGAGGGTGATATGTTGTGTTGAAAGGAGGACGTCATCTCCTTTATTAAACGACACATCCCTCCGATAGCGGTCAGCATGCTTCGACTGCCTATCCCGTGCTTTTTCCAAGCACGCCCTGGCCTCTCTCAGCGCTGATTGGACACGGTGATCAAATCGTGTCACTGCTGGTAATCCCTCCACGAGGGGTATACCAGACTGCCTCAAATAAGGCTGCTGTGCCCTTTCAATGGCCACTGCCAAGCCGCGGGCATTCGGATTGTCATAGCCCTTTAAAGGCTTCCGAATTTGCACACCAAGAGCTAAGGGACTCTTTGGGTGCCTCCCGTAATTCAGATAGAACGGGGTCTCTTGGGTGGAACTGTTTTTCGAGTTGTTCATAGCAAACTCGGCCATGGCTAACAATTCATCCCATGTGTCATGGTCAGAACGCGTATAGCTGCGTAAGTAATCCTCCAAAATCCGATTCATGACTTCGGTCTGGCCATCCGTCTGTGGATGGTACGTAGTGCTCATGTTGAGCTGAATCTTCCACCTCTCGGCCAGGTACCGGTAAAACCTGGTAGTGAACCGAACGTCTCTGTCAGACACTATCTGAGAGGGGAGGCCGTGGTGCCTTATCACATTCTGCACCAACAGGTCAGCTACTCCTTCTGCGGAGAGCTCGGTGGTTGTGGCTGCTAGGCGGACTATTTTGGTCAGTCTATCGACGAATACGACGATAGCATCATGACCTCCCTTAGTTTATGGCAGATGAGTGATGAAGACCATGGACAATTCGGTCCATGGCTCCCCAAGAATGCCCAACAGCTGTAATAAGCCTGGGGTCTTTTGACGAGGATACTTAACCTGTTGACAAACCAGGCAAGTATCGACGTACGACTGTACTTCTCGTCACATTCCTGGCCACCAGTAATGCCGCTGGACCAAGTCCAGGGTCTTGGCTTGACCAAAGTGTCCCGCACTTGGATGGTCGTGAGCCAACTGGCAGATCTCAGTCCGCAAACTGGCAGGTATATATACCTGATTGCCTCGCAGCCATAACCCGTCTGTACAATGCATCTCTTGCTGCTGTCTTACAGATGTAAGTTGGGGATTTTTGCCGTAGGCCTGACGGATCCTGGAGGCTAGATCTTTGGCCTCTACCGTCTCTCCTGCCTCTCTTTGGCTTCCCTGCTTATGCACTACCCTTAAGCCACATATAACTAGTTGACTTTTCCTCCTAGCCACCTGCTCATCCGGTGATGGAGGAATGCGAGAGAGTGGATCAGCCACATTCTTTCGTCCTGGGCGATATTCCCAGTCAAAGTCAAACTGTTGTAAGATTTCCGACCACCTGGCCTGTCTCTGGCTCAGCTGTGGTTGTGACTTAAGGTACGTCAATAGACAGTGGTCCATTACCAGTTTGAAGCGTGTTCCTTCAAGGTAACACCTCCACAACTGGACAGCGTGGACTGAGGCTAAAGCCTCCTGGTCCGTCACGTTGTAGTTCAACTCCGCTGGGAGGAACTTCCTGCTCGCATAACAAACAGGGTGATTGTCCTGCATTAGGACCGCCCCTACAGCAGTTTGCGAGGCATCTGCGATGACCTCGAATGGTCTTTCAGGATCTGGCATCTTGAGCAAAGGAGCGGTGGTCAAACACTCCTTTATGTGCTCAAACATCGATTGACACTTCGACGTCCACTCCCACTTGCCATTCTGTTTGGTCAAGTCTGTCAAGGGAGTCGCCATTTTCGAATAGCCTTGAATGAACTTTCGAAAATAGTTAGCCAGTCCGAGGAACTGCTGTACGTGCTTCACGCACTGAGGTACAGGCCAGTTCTTCACCTTCTCGATCCCTTCGGGATCTGGGCGTATTCCTTCTTGAGACACGATATGTCCCAGGTAGGAGATTTCCTCCTTATTGAACTGGCACTTGTGCATTCGACAGTATAGCTTTTGCTGTCGCAGCACTTCTAACACCTGTCTTAGGTGTCGTATATGCTCTTCAGCAGTTTGGCTAAACACCAGGATGTCGTCCAAGTAAACTAGGACGTGTTTGCCGATTTGGTCACCAAATATATGGTGCATTGTCTGCTGAAATATCGCAGGGGCATTCGCAAGTCCAAAGGGAAGTACCTTGAACTCGTACAAGCCCAATGGCATGACGAACGCCGTTTTGGCACAATCGGCCTTGTCGATCCACAGTTGGTAGTACCCTTGTTGCAAGTCTATGGCCGAAAAGACTTTGGCTCCTTGCAACTGATCCAACAGGGTATCTATCCTTGGGATCGGCCACTTGTTCTTGATAGTGGCTTTGTTCAATGCCCGATAGTCAATACACATTCGGAGGCTGCCATCCGGCTTTGGTACAAAAAGCACAGGGGCCCCGAAGGGGCTACTGCTCTCCGTGATCAGACCTTTTCACAACAGGTATTCTACCTGGGTTCTGATCTCCTCCATTTCTTTTGGGCTGTACCGAAAAGCAGGTCGCTTAACCGGTTTGGTCCCTTCCTCTAGTGGAATGGTCAGCGTTACGCCCCTATCCGGGGGGAGTCCCTCAGGGAGTTCATCAGGAAACAAATCCTTGTACTCCTCTAAGAGGGATGTGATCTGTGCTGGTGGAACAGCATGAGATGTAGTCACCCGATCTGAAGTGGCCGAAGGGCCTGGTGTGTCCCCCTCAGGGAGATCGCCGACCCGGCAAACCAGAACCAAGCGTAAAGGAGAACCACGCTGGTAGGCTCGACGAGCAAAGCCGATCGAACACAAACGACCAACCCGGCGAACCGGGGAAGGTTGATCAGTGGAGCGAGGAGTACTGCGAAGAGTAATCTCACGACCACGAGAAACCATGCAGATATAACCATGACGATAGTCAATGACACCGGCGTACTCATAGAGCCAATTGTCGCCGAGGATAATGTCATAATCGTCAGAGAGGTCAATAACCACGCAACGGACTGTGTCCTTATACCCTTGAATGGTCAAGGGGACATCCACAACTCCCAAGGATGGGAGAGATGTACCATCCGCTAAGAGAACTTCGTTCTCAATGGGAAAAGGATCCTCTCGCAGAGGAATGGAGAACTCTGTGGGGTCCACAATGCGTCGCGTTGCTCGGGCCAAGCGGCGCAGGCGATTAAGGCGACAAAGCTGTCGATTAGACAGTGCATGTGGAGGGCGTGGCGTTAAGCCTAACTGACGACAACATGTCGGGTTGATATAGGCAGTGCCAGTCGCGCCCGTATCAAAGAGAATGGAGGCGGGCTGATGCCCGACTTGACCGGTAAAGGTCAAACGAGGTTGGTCTTATGAGACCCCTCGGATGCGGTGCTCCGCTGAACCCTCTGGGGGTTGATAATACACGTTCATAGGCCAAGGGATGCCAGGCATCTCCTTGCAATGTGGACGATCAATTTGCGGTTGAGTAAACAACCGTGTACCCTTTGGGTAATAGACAAGGGTGCGCAGCTGGCGCAACCTGGGATCATCTGTGAATGTTCGCCAAGCAGGCAATAGAATGCATGCACCTACATGTGTAGGGGCTTTTGCGCTTTCAGCAAAATAATGATCCAAGAATGGCACTGCATTCTGGAAAGGTGGATTGATCCACATGAATTCATGAGCGAGTGGTTTCCGAAGGAAACTGTCAGCTCGAGAATAATATCACTCACAAAGTGCGTTGTCCCCATTCGGGTTCGCACATGCATCAAGTGTGAAATGATAAGCAACCAGTGCTTGTATATGCTGGAAATGCACAGGGTTCAGCATGCGATCAGAACGATCTACCCCACTGTGCAGACCCTTTTGGGTCGTTCCCGGCTGTGCCGGAGTGTGAGACATTTTCACCACACGATTCACAGCATTCTGTGCAGTTCTCACTTTCGGAACAGGAATCACTGGTGCTACATTCATTCGCACATCCATGGGCGCAGTTTGCAGTTTCACACTCGTGATATTATGCTTCCGCATTGCCAAACACAGTTTGGTAGAAATTCTGCATGCGGATGATCGCGTTCGAGCGGGACTCACCGGCATCTGCGGGAGTACTCCACGCCCTTCGCATTTTCCATGATGGCTTGCTGAAAAGGGCTTAAAACATCTAAAACAGTGGCCTGCCCTTTTCAGTACTTCCACCGTAGTGGCGCGTAGCTGCGCACTATTGGTGACCATCTTCCCCTCCATTGGGTCGCGGATTTCGGCCAGCGGCTTGTATTCCCGCTCCTTTTGGGGTGCCTATAAATTCATTGTTTCAGCAACACGAGAACTTTTGTAAGTCATGCCTCCTTGACCTCTCAGCCTGTTATTCAAAACTGGTTTGCCACGATGATCCACTTTCAGTGCGTGGTATTTTTGAATAACTCTATTAGGGGCAAGACGGGTACTCGTGTGCGGTTTGCCATTTTGGCTTTCATTTCGACGAGAGCCATATGCCTTATATTCCTGGTTATATGTTGGTCCCACTTTATATAAATGCGCCCTTAGACTGGCATAAGTGGTCCATTGCTCATCATCTTTATTCAAGAGGCATTTCCTCTTGATGTCTGGACGAAGTCCAGTATACAATGCATGCAACTTGGAAAAATCATCCAATTCGTTCTCACACTTGAGAAACATTTGTTCCAAGAGCTGCATGTATTTGATCGTATCGGGACCCGATATCCCTGCCTTTGTAAAGGCTGCTATTTCCGACCGAATTTCGAAGTCAGAACATTTATGATCATAAAGTGTCTCCATGCCATATTTAAATTGTTCCCATGGCAGTTGAAAGTCTGGCTGCGAGAGCACTTCTGCATCAATTGTTATCCCCCATATATGTCCCAACTGGGCTAGCAGGCCATGTTTCACTGACTCTTCAAGAGTATTCAGTGCTATCCATCCCCATTGTGTCCGGGGTGCCATAGTGGTTTTGAAATATATGATGATCTCTTGTAACCACTTGGTCAAGGCCTGTTTATCTTCATTCCACTTAGGGGTTTCATGCCTTGACTGTTCATCTTAGGCATGTTCATGCTCACCTGAGCTTCCCTTCCGGGTTGATAGTAAACTGGCGCATAAGGTACCTCTTGCGCCGCTGCCAAATAGGCTTGTCCGGTGTAACCCGGTCCTAGGGGATCGTACCCCTCCGGAGGCGGGGGAGGCCCCATGTCCGCCCGATGTGGCTCAACAGCCTCAGCAGCCTCTACTCCAAATAGGAATTCCTCGTGTGGAGGCTCCTAGGTCTGGAAATGGCTGGACGGATAATCGTACACCCTCTCGTAACTTCCCAATCCCCCAGGATGGGACGGGTCCTCGTACACGGGTGTAGAGAGCTCCTCCGCATGTGGTCCCCTTCCGGGTTGATATGCCCTCCCGGGCTGAGCCGTCATTCCTGGCTGTGTTGCCATCCCTGGCTGATAATACCGAACTAGCGGGTACTTAGCAGGCTCCTGCGCAAATGGAGACATCTCCTGCAGCCTCTGAATCTTCTACTGTGTCGTTTGCACTGGAGGCTGTGTTGCCCGCTGTCCAGTCTGCCCCATTGTATAAGGCCTCACCGGTTGTCTTGGCGCCAATTCAGGCTGAGCCACTGGACGAACCGGTGTGGAAGGACCTGCTTGCATCGATGGTCCCGGGGGCATTTGAATTGGTCCCTCTTAGGGGACTTTGCATCCAGTTCTTTGGATGGCCTGCCACTCCGTGGCTGCTTCATGACCCTCCGGCACGTATATCCCCAGTGCCGACTGTTGAGTATCAAAGAGGCCACGCAGTTTCACTGGTATACGTTGGAGGGCGTCCCATGGGACTTGTGCACGATAGGGGGCATGGCCCCCGCGGGGGTGATAATACCCCTTATAGTACACCCCTCCATTAGGGTCATGGAAGACGCCCAGCGTATCCCAGAAACCCCTCGTGTCCTGAATGACAGGAGCATGAATTACTGGGGTTGATCTGGTAACTTCGTGCGGCACCTTTGCCCGACCACGTTGTTCTGCCGCCATCTGCTGGGCATGGCGTTCCTGGTAGCCAGGTCCCGGCTGCGCCGGTTTGTACTGAAGCTCCTGCCGTCCTTTTGAGACCTGCTTCGATTTTTGAAGTTGCAGATATGCTGCATAATCTTCATCCCCCATCAGGGAGCGAAGCTGCGCAGCTTTCTCTGCATCCGCTTTTGCTTGCTGCAAAGCGGCTTCCTGTCTCTGCAGGACCTCATATGTCTCCCTTCTCTCCAGGGGGATGGAACCGGCAGGTTCGCGTGCTGAACCGAGATACACAACATTGTCGTTACCAGCAGAATCAACGATTTCTGCACGGTTACGCAGTTTGGTGTTCTCAACAGGTTTCAGCAAAGGCGATTCAACAGGAATGTCACCTGTGGTTGGCCTTCGCGGGCCTTGGGATCTCTCCTTTGCCTTTTCAGGCTGGGACTCCTTCCCGGGCCCCTTCTCCGCCTTGGGACCGCTGGTCATCACAACCGATGGCGATGCCGGTTCCGGTTGGGCAGGGACAAAGCGGGCAGGGTGGTGTACACCACTATCGCTGCCACTACTGTCCTGCTAATCTGCCCAGCGTTTGGAGGTCCCCTCCTTCATAGCAATGCGGGCGAAGGCCTTGGCCTGCTTGGCCGGGTCCAGCTCATCGGCCGGCGGCTTAACCTCTAGGCGCTGCGCCTTTTGGCTGCCTCCTGCGGAGAAAAACCGCTTGATCTCAGCCTTGCGCTGGCGTTCGTGAGCTCGTTTACGCTCATACTTTTCGGGATTCAATTGACGATCCCGCTCACACCTCAACGCTTTCAGCTCTCTTCGCTGATTGGCCTTTCTGGCCTTTCGCTCATCCAACTTCTTGGCACGAGCAAACCGATCTCTATTACAAATTCGTCGTCTCTCTTTCTCCATCCTATGCACTTGTGCTCGGGTGGACATATCCCCCGGTAATGGAGATGCACAAGATGAGAACGATAATTCAGAGTTCTCCTCCCACCGTTCATGAGGATCATTGGGGTCTGGTCTCTCTGGACTCCCCTTGCTCAAGTCCCATGGTTCTGGGATATGCCTGAGCGCAAAGGCTATTTTTTCTGGCCAGTTCGGGTCCTCCTTGGCAATCTGATCTGCCATACTAGGACCATGCCACCTTTGAATCCTCACCAGTCTGGCGGTGGTTAACTTTTCTCCAAACTGTTTGGTAGCCATCTGCCACCCTTCGTCAAGCTCATCAATGAGATCACTGTGGAACTTTGTCCACATTGCACGGCACGGTGGTTGCCGGCTATAAGGATCTCCAGTGTCTGGAACAAATTCCAACACCCTTGAGCTTTCACCAGGTCCCCATTCTGGCAGCGCAGGCCTCCGGGGACTTCAATTATGACCTTCCGGCCTTGGCAGACTTTTTCCGCATATTGCTTGAGCGCTTTCTGTGAGCGACTCATCTCCCGTCCCGTCCGATCTACTAGGTGTTCTAACATGCACCTGGGATTTGAGCCGCAGCTCCGGGATCTTGACCTTCCGGCCTTTTACTTTCTCAATGCGCCCTGAGGCTTTGGCCTCCCGGCTTTTGTATGGAGATGTCCGACTTCCCATTGGTCGCTCACCTGGCTATGGGCTTTTCCGCTTGGGGCGCTGCTTGCCAGCAACCTTCCAGTCTTCCTCTGGAATGGTTGGCATGGGCAGCTCCGACGGACTGGGGGCCCTCACGGCCGGTGCCACTTGTTGGGCACTTTTCTCCTCTGCCTCCTGTGCCCGCTGCTTCTGCTTCAGGAGACGGTTGCTCAACGCCTTGACGTGGTCTTCGGTGGAGGTTTTGGCTTCTTCTGCCTTGCGGCTCTGCTGCTTCGCCTTCTTCATGGCCACCTCTTTTTCTCGAGCTTCTTTCTTGGCCTTGTTGACGGCGATCTCCAGTGAGGCGATTCTCTCAGCGGTCTCTTCATCCCGCTTCGCCCTCGCCTTCTGGGCCGCAGCATCCGCCACTTGCTCCAAGAGCTCCATGATACCAGGGGTCTGCAGCAACGCCGCCATGGTCCCCTGATCTTGCTCTTGTTTTTTCTCCGCCGTCGGTGGGGCACCCGCTTCGCTCATCGGTTCATCTTCCCTTACGGGTGCCGAAGTGGCTATGGAGGGTCCAGCCTTGTCCTCCCGGACTTGTTCTCCTCCTTGCCCATCCCGGGCTTTAATATCACCAACCGAGGTCGGTGTCCCCTCCCGGGGTGTTCCCATCTCTCCCGATGCATCGGGGGTACCCTTACAGGCAGACGTGTCCGATTCCTCGGCCTCCATTGAGGAGACCGGGGGGGGAACCCATCGCTCCGAGCTTGCTCGTCCGCCCAGGCGGAAGCGTGGTCGTCACCCTCAGGTGGCTCCGAAACCAAATGATACGAAAAGTCTGTGGGTGTGGGGTTCCTGCCCTCTTTGAGCCGCGGACCCACCTCGCCGGGCACCTAGGTCCTTACAGGGCACCTAGGCGGGACCACCCCTCCTACTCCCATATCCATATAAGTATAATGGTTACCGTGGGACAAGGAATACAATGCGATCTTGGGCAGGGCGTCCCCCACACCAAGGACTATTAGTAGGGTGTCCCCCACATCAGGCCGGTGCGTGTAACAATATCCGTGTGGTTTCTTGTGGCCGTGAGATTACTCTTCACAGTACTCCTCGCCCCACTGATCACCCTTCCTCCCCGGCCTGCCGAATTGGTCGTTTGTGTTCGTTGGGCTTTGCTCGTCGAGCCTACTAGCGTGGTTCTCCTTTACGCTTGGTTCTGGTTTGCCGGGTCGGCGATCTCCCTGAGGGGGACGCACCAGGCCCTTCGGCCACTTTAGATCGGGTGACTACATCTCATGTTGTTCCACCAGCACAGATCACATCCCTCTTAGAGGAATATAAGGATTTGTTTCCTGATGAACTCCCTGAGGGACTCCCCCCGGATAGGGGTGTAACGCTGACCATTCCACTAGAGGAAGGGACCAAACCGGTTAAGCGACCTGCTTTTCGGTACAGCCCAAAAGAAATGGAGGAGATCAGAACCCAGGTAGAATACCTGTTGCGAAAAGGTCTGATCACGGAGAGCAGTAGCCCCTTCAGGGCCCCTGTGCTTTTCGTACCAAAGCCGGATGGCAGCCTCCAAATGTGTATTGACTATCGGGCATTGAACAAAGCCACTATCAAGAACAAGTGGCCGATCCCAAGGATAGATACCCTGTTGGATCAGTTGCAAGGGGCCAAAGTATTTTCGGCCATAGACTTGCAACAAGGGTACTACCAACTGCGGATCGACAAGGCCGATTGTGCCAAAACGGCGTTTGTCACGCCATTGGGCTTGTACGAGTTCAAGGTACTTCCCTTTGGACTTGCGAATGCCCCTGCGATATTTCAGCACACAATGCATCAT
>CAJHUC010002790.1:0-25197 GCA_905146915.1 Ostreobium quekettii
CGACGGGCGACATTCTCGCGTCCATTTCGCAACACGCGAAGGCTCAACTGGCCAACTATAAAGTGCCGAGAAAGCTGGTGCCGATTGCCGAACTTCCTCGCAATCCGTCAGGGAAGATTCTGAAACGCAAGCTGCGCGAATTCGACTTCGCTTCGCTGGCTCCGCAGCAGTCGGAAGGCGACGACGGCGAACGGCAAACTGTCCGACCACTGCAACCGGCGACTCTGAGGTCCTTGCTGCAGCAGACTCACGCCGCCAATCGCGAACGTGTGACGACCGAGTTTCTGCAGTCTCTTGTGCAGACGCTGGCAGATTCTGATACGCGGCCGGAAGCCGAAGATCGCTTCATTGATGCGGGGCTCGATTCGCTGATGATTGTCGAATTGAGCAACCAGTTGCAGGCGGAGCTGGGCGCAGAACATGAGATCCCGGCGACGCTGGTCTTCGACTATCCGCGAATCAGCGATCTCGCAGGGTTCATCGTGGAAACGCTGATGCCCGAACAGAAACACGCAGGCGAGCCAACTGCAGACACGAACACCGCACAGACCAGCAATGATCTGCGGACCGAAATTGAATCCATGAGCGAAGATGAAGCGCTCGCTGAACTGATGAAGGAGCTGGACTGAAGTACCGCAACATTCGGTCGCGTGAATCGCTGAACGCCGCAACGAAATGCTTCAACGACTTCCGCGGCGAACTGTTCACGAACGACAGTCACAGCTTCCTGCCAACAAAAACATGTCGCACGAACTTTCGCCCAACAAACAGGCTCTCCTGAAGATTCGCGAACTGAAGCAGCAGATCGCCGAACTTCAGCAACAGCAGTCGACGGTCAGTGAATCAATTGCTGTCGTATCAATGGCCTGTCGCTTTCCGCGTTCTTCGGACACGCCCGAAAAGTTCTGGCAGTCGCTGATCGATCAGACCGACGAAGTTTCTGAGATCCCGGATGACCGCTGGGACCTTGCTGCGTTCCACGATGACAACGCTGATACTCCCGGACGAATGTATGCCCGGCACGGCGTGTTTCTGGATCACATCGACCGGATGGACGCAGAATTCTTCGGCATCTCGCCGCGCGAAGCCACGTGGGTGGATCCTCAACAACGGCTGTTGATGGAAACGGGCTGGGAAGCTCTGGAACGAGCCGCCTGGGTGCCGCAGCAGATCGGGGCTCGAACGGGCGTCTTTGTCGGCTGGATGCACAACGACTATCAGAACGAAGCCAGCGATTCGTTTCTGAACCTGAACCCGTACATCGCCACCGGCGCGGCGGGAAGTTTTTTGTGTGGCCGACTGGCACATTATCTCGGACTGTCCGGGCCGAGCGTCGCGGTGGACACGGCGTGTTCGTCGTCGTTGGTCGCGCTGCACCTCGCCTGCCTCAGCCTGCAACAGCGTGACTGTGATCGAGCCATGGTGGGCGGCGTGAACGCGATCTGTTCGCCCACCACCAATATTCTGACCTGCAAACTGAAGGCACTTTCTCCCACCGGACAGTCTCGCGCGTTCGATGCTGCGGCCGACGGTTATCTGCGCGGCGAAGGCTGTGGAGTGGTCACGCTGCGGCGGCTGACCGATGCTCAGCGTGACGGAGATCCGATTATCGGCGTCATTCGAGGTTCAGCGATTGGCCACAACGGATCCGGCGGAGGCCTCACCGTCCCCAACCCGGCCGCTCAGGAACAGGTGATCCGGGATGCTTTGCGGCGAGCTCAAATTTCGCCGCAGGAAGTCGCCTATCTGGAAGCTCATGGAACGGGAACCGAACTGGGCGACCCAATCGAACTTCAGGCCGCGGCCGCCGCACTGGCTTCCGAGAGAAACGGAAACGGCCCGCTGCTGGTGGGATCCGTCAAAACCAACATCGGTCACCTGGAAGCCGCCGCGGGCATGGCGGGACTGATCAAAGTACTGCTCGCACTGCAGCACAACAGCATCCCGGGGCAGAAGAACTTCGAAACGCCGAATCCGCACATTCCGTGGGACAAAATTGACGTCCAGGTTCTCACGAAACCAACCGATTGGCCGGCGGCAAACCAGATCGCCGGAGTCAGCGCCTTCGGTATGAGCGGCACTAACGCTCACGCCATCCTGTCGGCGCCACCCGCGGACGGAAGCTTACCGAATGATTCTACCCGTCGGCCGACGACATCTGTTTCGCCAGCAGCTGTTGCTTCCACGAGAGGTGAAGCCTCGCGGCAAGACGTTGGATTCGCAGAAACGGTTCCGGAACCTCACCTGATTTGCCTGAGCGGGCGAACCGAAGCGGCACTGCACGAACTGGCCGGCCGCTATGAGCGGCACTTACGCGCTCACCCATCCATCGATCTGGCCGACGTCGCCTACACGACCACCGTCGGGCGTTCTCACTTTGAACATCGAGCCTCCATTGTCCCGGACAGCCACGAAGGCGCGCTGGCAGCATTGGGATCGCTGGCGCGATCGAGCACAGCAGACAATCTGATCACCGGTTCCGCTCGTCGACCTCCGAAAACGGCGTGGCAGTTCACCGGACAGGGTTCTCAGTACACCGGCATGGCGAAGGCGCTGTACGACCACGAACCGATTTTTCGAAATGTCATTGATCATTGCGACCAGCAACTTCGTGCATGGCGGAAGCCAGCACAGAACGAACGGGGCACGCTGAAACACACGCTGTTTGTCGACGAAGAATTGATTCACCACACCAGCTGGACTCAACCGGCGATCTTCGCCGTGCAGATGGGATTGGCGAAACTGCTGGAATCGCGAGGCTTGGTACCGGACGTCGTGCTGGGTCACAGCGTCGGACAATATGCGGCCGCCTGCGTCGCTGGCATGATGTCCTGGGACGACGGACTGAAGCTGATTGCAGAACGCGGGCGACTGATCGGTGACTTGCCGACCGGTGGACGAATGCTGGCCGTGTTTGCATCTCGGGAGCAGGTAGAATCGGTGCTGGCCGACCACGCCGGAACTGATGTCAGCGTGGCGGCTCGCAACGGGACTCACATCGTAGTGAGCGGACCGGCGGACGCAGTGCAATCGCTGGAAGCCGTCTTCGCAGAACGAGGTCTGCGCTGTCGGCCGCTGGCCACTTCGCACGCATTTCATTCATCACTGATGGATCCCGCGCTGCAGCCGTTTCGTGAATTCGCATCCGACATTCGTTTTCATGAGCCGACCATTCCGCTCATTTGCAATGTCAGCGGCAACGTCCTGCCGGCCAACGCGAAGACGGATGCCGACTACTGGACGGCTCACATCCGACAGCCGGTCGCATTCGCCGACAGTATCGATCGACTGCAGGAACTCGGATGCGAATTCGTTTTGGAACTCGGTCCGCAGGGTCATCTGACTCGAATGGCGGCCGCCAACTGGAAAGGTCCCGCCGGCAATCTGGTCTCGTGTCTCGATCGAAACACAGAAGACCGATCTTCCTTTCTGAAGGCGATGGCCGCACTGCATGTGAATGGCGCGAAGGTCGATTTCCGCGCGCTGCATGCCGGTCAGCAGCGCCGGCCGGTGCTGCTGCCGACCTATCCGTTTCAACGACAACGGTTCTGGGGCCCGGACAAACCCCGCGCGGACCACGCGACGTTTCACACCGCCCATCCGTTGCTGGGCCACAGGATTTCGCTGGCTGGCGTTACAAACCAAACTCGCTACGAATCATTTGTGGAAGCAGATAGTCCACCGTGGCTGACCGATCATCAAGTGATGGACCAGATTGTGATGCCCGGCGCAGCGTTTGTCGAAATGGCCATCGCCGCAACCAGCTCGTTTCCAGTCCATCTGGAAGACCTTACTTTTGAACAGCCGCTTTCGCCCAACGGCCGCACGCCGGTCCAGACGATCGTACGACGGACAGATGACGAATCCGCCATTGAGTCGTTTTCTGCGAATCGAAACGGGGCCTGGACTCGTCACTTCAAAGCAAGGATCAAACAGGCGTCAGTACAGGATGCTTCACCCGCGGTCGATCCGGACACTTTGCGCAGCCAGCTAACGCACAGTGCGCAGCCGGCGGACTTCTACGCGAAGATGCACGACGTCGGTCTGAACTACGGGCCCGCTTTCCAGACGATTCGTGAAATTCACTACAGCGAAAGCAGGGTTTTGACTCGACTGGAAACGATCGGTGACCTCCGAGGCTTCCATGTTGCCCCGACGCTGCTGGACGGAGCGCTGCATTCGCTCGCGGTGGGACTGCTGCAGAAAGACGATGGCAATCTGTTTCTGCCGGTGTCGATCGACCAGGTTCACTGCACGGGGCCCGTTCCCGATTCGGTCTGGTGCGACGCAGAATGGATCGATAACGACGGCGCGAAGCGTTCTGCAAACTTGCGGCTGCTGTCCGAGTCCGGCGAAGTCATTCTGAAGATCACCGGACTGCAGGTCCAGCAAATTAGTCGAGCTACACTGCGAAAGATGAGCGGTGGCGGCGTTCAACGGCTGATGTATGAACTTCACTGGGAAGACTTTCGATTGCCCGCGGCATCTCAGGAACAGCGTCGCTGGATGATGGTTGCCGATCCGGGGAATGAGTTGGCTGCGCAGGTCGAGTCCGGTCTCAACGAGGCCGACCATCACGTCCAACGAGTAGATTACTCCGCAGCCGCGGAGGCACTGGATGCAGAAGCTGCTCCGGAAGGTATCGTGTGGTTTCTGTCCGACGATACACAGGCAAATTGCGATGGACTGCTGACGCTGATCCAGCAAATGGAAGCCGTCGGACTACGTGAATTGAGCTGCGGTCTGACGCTGATCACAACTGCTGGCGTCGCGGTTTCTTCGTCCAAAGACTGCAGACCGGATCAGGCGAAGTACTGGGGACTGGGCCGAGTGATTGGCGCAGAACAGCCGAGTCTGCGGTGCCGGTTGCTGGACGTCGAATCCGAAACCGACGTCCGCCAGGTGTTGCAGTTTCTGCAGACGGAAACACGCGACAACCAGGTTGTGCTGCGCGGCGATGGCTTCCGCGGTGCGCGCCTGAAAGCTGTCAAAACATCCGCCAGCCAAGCCATCGACCGCGTGACGGTTCGCGGCGATCGCTCTTATCTGATCACCGGAGGACTCGGGAAACTGGGGCGGCAGGCCGCGTTGTGGCTGGCGAAGTACGGCGCGGGACAGGTCGTGCTGATCTCACGTCGAACGCCCAACGATGAAGCCAGCGAGTTTCTGAAGCAGATTGAGGCCACCGGCTGCGAAGTGGTCGTACATAACTGTGACACCAGCCGACGAGCGGACGTCGCCGATCTGTTTAGTCGATTCAGCAAGCGGAATTCTGGTCCCACCGATGCCGTTGATCTGAAACCGCTGGCCGGAATCATTCATGCGGCCGGACTGCTGGATGATGGTCTGCTTGGTCAGCAGTCGTGGGAACGATTTGAAAAAGTACTTGCCCCAAAGATTGATGCGGCGCGGCTGCTGGACGAATTCTCCCGAGACTGGCCGCTCGACTTCTTCGTGCTGTACTCGTCCGCCGCTGCTGTTCTGGGATCACCGGGCCAGAGCAACTATGCCACCGGAAACTCATTTCTCGACGGACTGGCGTGGCAGCGTCAGGCTCAGGGACTGCCGGCCACCAGCATTAACTGGGGCCCATGGACGGAAGGGATGGCGAACGATGAGAAGATCGTCAAACGACTGGCCCTGCAGGGCATCACGCCGTTGACCGTCGACGAGGCTCACCAATGCATGGAACAAATGCTGGCGACGAAGGCAAATCAGGTAACCGTTCTGGACGTCGACTGGCGACGCATGCAGGTTGGTTTGGGAACCGAACCGCCGCCGCTGTTGGAAGGTCTCGCGCCTGCGACTCAGCGCAGCGCCGCGGGCAGTTCCGCTTTCACAGCAAAGCTGAAGCAGTTGCGCGGCAACGCTCAGAAAGAGTTGCTGGTCAAAACGATTCAGGAGCTGCTTCAGCAGATCCTGTCAACTGCCGAAGCACCGGACACCGACCGGCCGCTGATCGAAACCGGCCTGGATTCACTCATGGCCGTCGAATTCAGCACACAATTGCAGATGATGCTGGGCGAACCGTTTGTCATCGCGCCAACGATGCTGTTCGACCATCCCACCATCGATGCGATCGCCGACCATTTGCTGGAAATGGTTGCCGACGCCGGATCGGACGATACAGATTCGCCGCAGCCGGAGAACGCCTCGACTGATGACACGCCGCCGGAACTCAGGCAGCGCGAACCCATCGCGATTATCGGGATGAGTTGTCGGTTTCCCGGCGCACGCGATGTGGATGAGTTCTGGGAAAACCTGCTGAAAAAAGTTGATTCTGTTTGTGAGATTCCGGAAGACCGCTGGGATATCGATCGCTTTTACGATGAAGATCGAACGCCCGGCAAGATGTACACGCGCGAAGGCGGCTTCCTGGACGATATCGCAGACTTCGACGCGGCGTTCTTCAACATTTCCGATCAGGAAGCCTGCTGGATCGATCCTCAGCATCGCCTGCTGCTGGAGAACAGCTACCGAGCACTCGAAGACGCCGGAATCGCGACGGCTCCTCTGGCAGATAAAAACGTCGGCGTGTTCATGGGGATCATGGGGCAGGATTACGCCTTCCTGCCGCGGCTCGAAGATTCGCATATTGTGCAGGCGTTCGAAGGGGCCGGACTGTCGCACAGCGCAGGCGTCGGACGCATCAGTTACCTGTTCGGATTCGAAGGCCCCAGCATAGCCGTCGACACGGCCAGCAGCAGTTCGCTGGTCGCCGTTCACCAGGCAATGCGGAACCTGCAGGACGGCAATTGCAACCTTGCTCTAGCGGGTGGCGTCAACGCGATTCTCTCGCCCGTCAATTCGCTGCTGATGTCCAAGGCAGGCCTGCTTTCACCAGACGGCCGCTGCAAGTCGTTTTCGGCGGCGGCCAATGGCTTCGGGCGCGGCGAAGGGTGTGGTGTGGTGGTTTTGAAACGGCTGAGTGATGCGGAACGCGACGGCGATCGAATCGTGGCCGTTCTTCGAGGGGGAGCCGTCGTGCATAATGGCTTCACCGGCGGGATCACGTCGCCCAGCGGAAAGGCTCAGGCTCGAGTCATCAGCGACGCGCTGAAGGATGCGAAGATCGCACCAGCTCAGGTGCAGTACCTGGAAGCTCACGGAACCGGTACGGAATTCGGCGACCCGATGGAATTGGGAGCGGCCGCATCCGTGTTCGGCAAAGGTCGTCAGCGCGATCAACCGCTGCTGGTCGGCAGCGTCAAAGCGAACATCAGTCACCTTGAGGCCGCCGGGGGAATTTCGGGCCTGATCAAAACGGCTTTGTGTCTGCAACACGGCATCATTCCGCCGCAGGCACACTTCGATCAGCCGAGTCCTCACATTCCGTGGAAACGGTTACGAGTCAATATCGTCAAAGAAACGACGGACTGGCCGGACTGTGACGAACGCGTCGCAGGTGTCACAGCTTTGGGACTGGTCGGAACGAACGCTCATGTCGTGCTCAGTGCTCCCGGCCGCGACAAGGTTGCTGATCAGGACTCAGCAACGGCACCACCCACCGCCGATGATTCTGCGAAGCTTTCCGGTGGCACGGAACTGCTGCTGCTGAGTGCTCGGACGGAATCCGCGTTAAAGAGTCTTGCCACGCGATATCACAACCTGCTGACGATGATCACCGCCGCGTCAGCAAGTGGCAGCACGCAATCAACTCTGGCGGACATTTGCTTTACCGCCGCGACGGGTCGACGGCATTACGAACATCGATTGGCGGTTGCCGTTTCATCCACGGAAGAAGCCGTACAGAATCTTGCTGATTTCTGCGCAGCGGAAACAGGCGATCCACAGGTCGCACGCGATTTTGCGTGGCAGACTGGCGTCGTGCAGAAGAAGCCAAAACTGGCCTGGACGTTCGGCAACGAACCGGTCGGCCAACATGCTGCAAAGGAACTCTTCCGGACCGAAGCAGCCTTCCGTGACCTGATCGCGGAATTCGATGAGCGTTTGATCAGCGATGAGATCCCGCTTTCACTTTCTGCCCGGCTGAAGTCTTCCGCAGGCAGCAACGGGCTGGCCGTTCCATCCAGCAATCTGCAGACATTTCTGTTGCAGGCCGGACTGGTGGCAATGCTGCGAAGTTACGGAATTGAGCCGGACGTTGTCTTCGGCACCGGCGTCGGGCAGTACACGGCCGCGTGTGTGGCCGGTTGTCTGTGCTTTAAAGATGCACTCGCACTGCTCGTAAAGTCCGATGGGCTCGACCCACAAGCTGCCGACCAACTGGACGACTTCGAAGCATTCGCCGACCAGTTCAACTTCTATCCTCCCAACATGCCGCTCGTTTGCAGCTTAAGCGGAGAAATGATGCCGGTGCAGAAATCGCCGGGCGGAAAATACTGGCGAGACCACCTGACTGCTTCGCCGCTGGACAGTCAGGCAATTGAAACGCTGTGTTCACAGGAATGCGACGTCTGTCTGGAAATCACACCCGGTCCCGCAGGCGAATCGCAGATTGCCGCAAGACAGCCATCGGTTTACGAGTCGGCCGATAGTTCCGGCTCGGATGCCGACGTCCGGATCGCAGCCACAATTGGTGCTCTTTACACCTTCGGCGTGGAGATGGACTTCGCCGCAGCGTACAAAGATCGGGACGTGCGAAAGATTCGCCTGCCGCACTACCCATTCGAACCGAAACGATACTGGATCACGGAAATCGAACCACAGGTCGGGACTGACGCACATGTCACAACTGAGGCCGAAGGATCGAGGCTGGACGGATGATTGCAGACAATTCTGAATTTGATGTTGCGATCCTGGGCGGTGGCCTGGCCGGGCTGACTCTGGCTCGTCAGCTGTTGATGCAGCGACCGCAAACCCGCGTGGCCGTCATCGAGAAACGCGTCTTTCCGGTGGACGAATCCACCTGCAAAGTCGGCGAATCGACGGTAGAAATTGGCGCTCACTACTTCAGCGAAGTGCTGCAGTTGAAGAAACACCTGACGGATCAACAGTTGCCAAAATTCGGGCTGCGATTTTTTTTTCGTGATCCCGCCCAATCGCTGTCTGAAGCCACAGAAGTGGGTGGCAGTGAGTTCTTTACCGCGCCCAGTTATCAGGTGGATCGCGGTCGGCTGGAAAACTTTCTGGCTGCTGCCGATGCGGACATGGGAGCAACCGTATTCAGCGGCGCGAAGACTCGAACCGTCGAACTCGCGGCCGAAACCGAAGGCCGGACAATGCACCACGTGGCCTTCGAACAGGATGGCCAACAGAAGACGATTCGCAGTCGCTGGGTCGTTGATGCCAGTGGTCGAGCGGCCGTGCTGAAGCGAAAACTGGGCCTTGCTGAAGACATCGATCACGACATTAACGCCGTCTGGTTTCGAATCAGCGCGGCGATCCAGGTGGACGACTGGACGGACGACAAAGACTGGAAATCGCTGACCGGTCGAGTCCCCAGGCGATGGCTTAGTACGAATCATCTAATGGGGGAAGGCTACTGGGTGTGGCTGATTCCACTGGCCACCGGATCCACCAGCGTAGGAATCGTGGCGGACCCGCGCGTCCATCCGTTGTCAACTTACAACACCTTCGAAAAGGCGATGGAATGGCTGGAAGAATATGAGCCGGACTGTTTCGACAGCCTGGATCCTCATCGAGATCAGTTGCAGGATTTTCTGGCGATGAAGAACCTTGCCAAAGGCTGCCGTCAGGTTTTTTCGGCGGACCGCTGGGCCCTGGTCGGGGAAGCCGGCGTCTTCCTCGACCCGTTCTATTCGCCCGGCAGCGACTTCATCGCCATCGGCAATACAATGGTGACAAAGATGATTCTGGAAGACCTGAACGGCCGACCGCTCGAACACCTCGCGCCGACATTGCAGAGCATCTTTCTGACGTTGTTTCAGAACAATCTGCTGACCTATCGCGATCAATATCCGCTATTCGGCAACCCGCGGATCATGGCCTTGAAATTTGTCTGGGACTACGCCGTCTACTGGGGCTTTCCAGCGCTGCTGTACTTCAACGACAAGCTGACCGACATCGCCTTTATCCAGTCACTGGCAAAGGGCATCGAAGAAATCCGCGAGATGAATCTGCGGATGCAGGAATTCTTCCGCGAGTGGTTCAAGGTTGATCCCGAGATCAACGCGGACGCCGTCTTTGTGGACCAAAGTCGGATTGAACTGATGACTCAGATGAATGCAGAGCTGAAAGATTCGCTGGACGACCAGGCACTTAGGCAGCGATTCAACTCAAATGTCGGCATCATTCGAGACCTGATGTTTGAAATCACCGGGCGAGTGAAACAGGGCCTGCCAACCGTCCAGACACAGATTCCGGCAAATCAACCAACCACAAACCGCCTGTGCAAAGTCTTCGAATCGCTGAACCTGTAGCCAACAGTGCCTGTGCCGAACAGCGCTTTGCGGACTTCGCGTTGCGCAGAGGAACCCATGATGAAAACGGAATCTGATGTCACAATTCTCGGGGGCGGACTGGCCGGACTGTCGCTGGCTCTGCAATTAAAGCAGAAGCTGCCGAACGCCAGCATCACCGTGCTGGAGAAACGCGAACACCCGGTTCCCGAAGCAGCTCATAAGGTCGGTGAGTCCACCGTTGAGGTCGCGGCGCATTACTTTGGAAAGATGCTGGGGCTGCGCGAACACATTCTTGAACGCCAGTTGCCGAAGCTGGGCCTGAGGTTCTTCTTTCCGGCTGGCGATAATTCGAAAATTGAAGACCGACTGGAACTGGGAGGCAAACGGTATGCACCGTGCCCCAGTTATCAACTGGACCGGGGCCGCTTCGAAAATCACCTGGGCGACCTGTGTCTGGAACGCGGTATCCGGTTTATTGATGAAGCCAACATCAAGTCCATCGACATCAACCGCTCCTCAGCACACAGCGTCAGCTACGATCGCGACGGAAAGACGGAGCACGTCAGTTCGCGCTGGGTCGTCGATGCCAGCGGTCGTCGAGCGTTTCTGAAGCGGCAACTGGGTCTGCAGAAGTCTTCACCTCATAAGGCAAACGCTGCGTGGTTTCGCTTCAGCGAACATATCCGGATCGATGACTGGTGTACCGACTCGAACTGGTCGGCCGGGCACAGCGAGAAGACCGGACGCTGGTACAGCACGAATCACCTGATGGGCAAAGGCTACTGGGTGTGGATGATTCCGCTGGCTTCCGGTTCCACCAGCATGGGAATCGTGGCCGGCGAACCATACCACGAACTGTCCGACTTCAATTCACTTTCGAAAGCGATCGCCTGGCTGGAAAAACATGAACCACAGTGTGCTGACGCCGCGAAGGCGCACCTGGACAAGGTGCAGGACTTTCGAGCCATCAAACACTATGCGACCGAATGCACTCAGGTGTTTTCCGGCCAACGCTGGGGAATCACGGGAGAGGCCGGCTTCTTTCATGATCCGTTTTATTCGCCCGGCAGTGACTTTATCGCCTTCGCGAATACTTTTCTGACCGACCTGATCGATCGTGACCTGACGGGTCGCGGATTTCGAATTCGAGCGTTCTCGTACGACCGCATCTTCAAACGATTCTACTACGGCACGAAGACGGCCTATCAGGATCAATATTGCCTGTTCGGCAACCCGACCGTGATGCCTGTGAAGATACTGTGGGACTATCTGGTGTACTGGTCTATTACAGCGTTCATCTTTATGCAGGATCGCATGTGCCATCAGACCATGTACCTGCGGAACCTTTCGCGGCTGACCAGACTTGGCAAAGTCAATCACTTCATGCAGAATTTCTTCCGCCAGTGGCACGAAGCCACGGAAGACCGAACACTGGATGGGGCGATCAACATTTCTGAAATGCCGATCATTCGTGAGATGAATCAGCGGCTGGTCGATGAAATGAATACTCCGACCTACTTCCGACAGTTCGAAACCAACGTACAGCAGTTGGAAACGCTGGCTCAGGAAATCGTGGAACAATCCGGCTTAAGTGTTCGGGCCCCCGTTCGTCGGTCGACGGCATCGGTTCGTCGCGACGCCTTTCAGCCTGTCTTTCATCCCACGACACGAACACGGCCGCAAACGGAATCCGATTCGCCGGAAGTCAGCCGCGCGACCGTTTGAGCGTTCGAACAAAGCAAGCCCCCCGGCGACGTGCCAGCAACGCACTTCAGTGTTAATGAAGGATCCAACTGTGCGGCGCGATGATTCATCGCAGTCGGTCGATGCGACAGGTTGCAGTACGTCATCGGGGCAGGCGAACCGGTTCGATCTGCACCTGCAGGCGACCGCGGTTGTTGACGTAAAAGCCCGGGACGTCGTTGAGAAACAGGAACAACTCGCCGCTCGCGGGTGCGGTGAACGGGACGTCCGGCAGGATCGGAAACTGGTTGGCGGCGACCGGACTGCCAACAGCCCCGCATAGCTGAAAGTAGCCTTCCGATGGCAGTCGCTTCAACGCTGACACGCGACTCATCCATTCCCTGCTGAGATTGGTGTCCTGGACCGTCCGTTTCTGCAGTTCTGTCATATCATCGGTCACGAGCTGCGGCGACAGGGAAATTCCGTCCAGCCGTCCCGGAACGTCGCCGTCGCACAGATGAGCCAGCTGATTTGTGCGGATCACATAGTGCCGGCCCGCGACAACGTTGCGGCGAGTATTCAATGTGCGATTTACGTCCCACAAGATTGTAACTGGCGTAGCGGCTAACGGATTGCCCAAATCGTCGGCAGCATTCTGAGTTGCCGACACATCAGGCTCGACAACCGCCGGCTCGGCCCACTGTAAACTTGCCCCAATGAATACTTCGGCAATCGGAATCCACAGCACCGCAGCCACGGCCAGTCCCAGCAGACTCATCGAAAGCAGCGGAAAGAAAGTCTTCGTCGCGAAGCGGCCGATGTAACGCCCAATGGTCAGACGACGTTCGCTGAACAGAGCTTCCACCAACGAACGCGGCCAGATTTCAAAGGCTTCCGGTCGAGCCGCGGAACCATAGACCTGACTGTCCCACGCATAGCGAGCCCAGTTCTCGATGCGTCTGCGGTAATGCCCGTTGAACCAGAACACACCGTAAACCGCAGCACACATCGTTGCGAACGCGACGCCGGACTTCATCAACGGGTCGATCATCTTTGAGACTGGTCCGGGAACCAAAGTGTCCACCAAAGAATGGGCCAACGGTCTTAAGACGAGCGCTCCGGACAAGATAGCAATGGCCGTCAGAAAGGGAGCCACGACAGGCCACAGCTGCCCTGGCTTTGAAATCGCCTTAAACGGTTGCTGGCTGGTGTCCCGCCGCTTCAGCCGCATCATCCCGACAACGGACGATGCAAGAAACAGAACAAGCAGCACGCACAGCACGGTCGACAGTCGCAGTAGTGGCACCAGTTTCGACCAGGTGTGTGAAGGCAGCCACGAGTCGGCATACCAGTTGCGATGGAACTCTCCCACGTGATTCCAGATTTTAACATCGGCCTCAACGAAGCATTCCTGCAAAAATGGTGACAACGCCAGTCCGACGAAGATCAGAATTACGTACACGATCCACCGCGCGGCAGCTCGACGCAGCACAACGTACAGGTGAATGGTTTCGTCCGCGTACTGACGAGCATCGAGATACTGCGTTTGCTGATTTTCCTCCTTTCCAAAGCGCCCGACGACCTTTGCAAAAATCAGATTCACAATCCAGAACACGCCGAACAGCAGAATCGACGCGACTCGCAGGACAGACCGCACGGCAGCGGTCAGTCGATCCATTCCTGACGACTGATCTTCGCTGCCGCGAACAGTTGCTTTCAGTTCGTTCTGCAGCTTCCAGTTCAGTTCCGGCGTTCGATCTGCAGCGGGTACGTCCGGATCCCACGAAAGTCGAGGCGAAGTGGCAGGCAATTCTGCCGGATCGCCTTCAATCTTCGGCGTGCGGATCACATCGTAGCGTTCAGCGAATGGGATATGGCGGGGAGCATAAGCCTGTGAGGAATCCGCAATTCGGCAAAAGACAGAATCATGTATTAATGGGCGGTCGCCCGCCTGCGCGCTGATGCCGACGTCGTGACTGAACCATTCGACATCGCGCGGATTGTAGCGGTACAGAATGGCGGGACCGCTGCGGGAATCATGCATCTTCCCCAGCGCGTCGACTCGTTCCGCGTATTCGTTCGTGAGGTCTTCTGAAAACTTCAACCCGCAGCGACGCGCGTGCGCGATCATCCACATCAACGAAACATGAGCCAGATGATCTTTGTCATAACCTCCGCCGACATCCGAATGCATGCCCGCAAACCAAACCTGTTCGACATTCAGGCCGGGCATCCCGTCCCCCGGATCCTTCTTGGAAATCGCCGAAACGTGTCGACTGGTCACCGTCCGCAGAATCGATGACATGCGTCGGGCGATGACACTG
The DNA here is from genome assembly GCA_905146915.1 of Ostreobium quekettii. NCBI lineage: Eukaryota > Viridiplantae > Chlorophyta > Ulvophyceae > Bryopsidales > Ostreobiaceae > Ostreobium > Ostreobium quekettii. The sequence goes on from CAJHUC010002790.1 coordinate 14,333, forward strand.
TGAGTTCGGCAGCCTGCTTCCACTTCGCCTCGGACCGGCAGATTTTCCAGCCACAGCATCGGGTAGAACGTATCGCGTTCGTCGTCCAGCGACAGCGCATGGTACGCATTGGCGATATACGGATGCAGATCGTCTTCCCACCGCGTCCAGAAGCGATTGGTGGGCCGTCGAAAGTTTAAAAGTGACAGCTTCGCCCAGCGAAAGATGCAGAAGGTCGTGATGCCTCGCCAGAAACTTAAGAAGGCCTGAGTAAAATTGTGGAAAGGCAGGCCGACCGAAGACACGGTGTCCCAGACTCCGACGAATTCGATACGAACACGCCCCTTTGTTTCCTCAGCCGACAATTGCTGATTCGCCTTCGGCCCCCACGCGGGTTGATGAGGTTCTTCGAGCGAGCGACCGTACTTTTCACGAAACTTCACGTGGTAGCCCAGGTGCCGCATTTTGTACGCGATCACCGCGTCCTTCGCGATCTGACGGATTCCTTCGGCCGACCGCCGTTGCCCGTGCTCATCGAAGGGGTCGGCCAGTCCACACAGATACAGGATGTAGCCCAGCGTTCGAATGGTGAACGCCCCGCGGCTGAACCCGAACAAAAAGATTCGGTCGCCTTCCTGATACTGCAGCATCAGGCGTTCGTACAGGTATTCCAGATCCTGAGTCACGCCGTAGCTAAAGGCGAGGCCCAGAATCTTCAGCGGCTTAAAGGCCTGCGTGCCGACGCCATCCTGGTAGATAATGTGCTGTTCGATTTCGCCGTGCTGCTGATCGAACGCCTGCACGGCCTGGCGGATTCGCCAGACGTTCGTCCCAACTGTGCCTCGACCCGAATTGCCCGTTCCGTCGGAACAAATCACAAGATTGCGTCCGGACTGCGACATCATCGACTCCACACCAGGCTTCGAATCAAGACTTTAAGGAGCCTTGCCACTCTACCCTGGTCGATGAGCCTTCGCAATCAATCGGGAAAGTGCCCGGGGGATGGCCGGGGTCACGTCGTTGGCACACGAAACGCTGCGACGGTCGGAGCCAAACGCAGTGTGAGACGGACTACTCCTGAGTTGTGGACGGACACCGAACCATCCCACCGACCAAAAGTAGTTCCAGTCTGCCGGGTTGGACATCAACGGTAGAGCCGCCGACGTTCTGGACAACCGCTGCCAACGACGGTCTGAGATGCCGCCGCTACCGACAGCAAGAGTGCCGCCCGGCACGCGGCACCCAATTTGTTGCGACATTTAGAGCGCAGCGTCGTTCCAGTCCTCGATCACGAACGCTCGGCAGGGAGCTCCGTCGCCGGCGGCGACTTTCAGCGGAAGGGCTCCGAACAGGCAGGGGGAGTTGCGGATGCGGTCGAGATTCGCGAGACCTTCCACGATGATAATTCCTGCGCCCAGCAGGACGTTGTGGATCTCCGTCACTGCCGCCAGATCGTTGACATCGGCAACCGACGGCGGTTCGACTCCCACCATTCGCACGCCACGCTGAACCATCCATTCGGCCAGTTCGCGACTGATGGGCGGAAAGTGATCCCGGTAATAGTCCGGGCGGTCGATATGCTGACTCCACCCGGTCCGCAGCAGCAGGGCGTCACCGGACTCGACCTTCGATTCTGTTTTGCGAAGATGACTAACGGTGATCGGCGTCTTCGGTTTAATGTCGGTCAGATCGACAACCCACGCTCGGCCGATGCAGTCGTTCAGTGAGATCTGATCAATGGTCTGCTCGCCGGCGTCGAAATGCACGGGCGAATCCATGTGAGTGCCGCAGTGCGAATACAGATGCAGCGTGCGAGCGTTCCAGCCATGTTCGGCAACCGTGTACTTCGTTTCGAATTCTACTCCTCGCATTCCGTGCTTCAGAGTCAGCGTCAGATCGATCACGTTCATACGGTCGGAATCTCCCAGCAGCCGGTTTCGGCAGAACGGTACATCGCTTCCTGCACGGCAATACTTTTCAGGTAGCTGTCGCCATCGGTTTCGAAGGGTTGGTCCTGCAGCAGTCCGTCCACGAAATGTTTCTGAGTCGCAAAGACGCAGTCGCCGGCAAAGCCATGCGTTCCTGGCGAATACGGATGGTCGCGTTCATCTTCGCCGAGTCGCTGGATGGCCAGTCGAGCGTCGTCGTACAGGCGGATGGAACCTCCATTGCCTTCCACCAGTAATTCGCCAAACGTGTAACGTGGGTTTTCGGCCGTTGATTCGTTGAAGCGATTGGCGTCATACACAGCCATGCCGCCGCGGTCGAATTCGAAGATTCCCAAAGCCGTGTCTTCACCGGCAATCACCGGATTCAGTTTCCGATGCACGCACCATGTTCGACGGATTTCACCGCCCAGATAGCGGAAGGTATCGATTGTGTGGATCCCGGCTTCGAAGATCAGAAACTTCTTCATCGTCTGAAAGTAAGGCTGCCGAGCCAGATAGGCGTCATCTCCCCAGCCGTCTCCCGCACGATTGCGAAACGTGAGCGTGTGCAGGCGGTCGCCGATTTCGCCGGCTTCCAGCAGGCGATGCACTTCGCGATACCACGGCTGAAAGCGAAAGTTTTCGTGCACCATAAACCGCACACCGGCGTCGCGCACGGTCTGTAGAAGTTCATGAACCTGCGTCATGTCCGGAGCCAGCGGCTTCTGACAGATCATCGCCATTCCGCGCGACGCGACCTCTTTGACGATCGTCAGATGAGTGTCCGGGCGAGTGACGATGTCGACGAAATCGACTTCGTGTTCGTCCAGCATGGTCTGGTAATTGTCGTAGGCCTGAGGAACCCCGAACTGGTCGGCTGCCGCCTGCGCTTTCAGCAGATCTGTGTCGCAACAGGCGACCACATCGACCTCAGAAATGCGTTGCCAGGCGTCAAAATGAAAGTGACTGAAATAGCCGGTCCCGATGACGGCTGCTTTAAGTTGGCTCATGATGTCGTCGCTGGATGCTCTGCATGAATCGATCGGTCCGGTCGAATCCGGAACCACATAAACACGGCCGCCACGTTCAGTCCGGCCGCAAGGTAGAAGAAAGGTTCATGCGATCCCATTGCCTCATGCAGGTATGGAAACGCAAGTGCTGTGGTAAACGATCCCAGGTTCCCCACCATATTCATCGCGCCGGAGACTGCGCCTGCGCTTTTGCCGCCGATGTCCATACAGGTGGACCACGACGGGCTTAAGATCATATCTGCCCCGAAAATTGCGACGCACATGCACGCCACGGCCGCGGCCGGCGAAGTCATGTTCACACACAGACTCATCCCGATCGCACCAAACACGAATCCGGCAGCTGCCGGGATCGCGCGTGACAGTCGCCAGTGTCCTGCGCTATAGAGCCGGTCGACGGTAATGCCGGCCAGCCAGTTGCCGGCGACACCGCACAGCAACGGCAAAGCCGCGTACCAGCCGGTTTGCGACTGAGTCAGCGAGTAGCTGTCGCGCAGATACGGAAAGAACCACGTCACGGTGAAGAAGAAAGTGAAGTTGTGCGCCACATACTGAACCATCAGCATGATCATGTTCGGTGATCGCAGCATGTCGGCGAATCGCACCGAGGGTTCCTCGTCGGTCTGCGAAGCTGTGCCAAACGTCGTCGCTTCTGCAGCAGCCGCATCGCCGGGTTGAGCATCAACCGGCGGCAACGCTTTCGGCTGGCGGTTCGCTCTGATGTATTCGCGTTCTTCCGGGGACACTGCGAAGTGCTGTTCCGGTGTATCACGAAACAGAACAAACCAGAGCGCGGCGAAGGCAATTCCGACCGCTCCGAAGAACCAGAAGGTCTGTTCCCAGCCGCCGAGCTGACCGATCAGCCACACGACTCCCGGCATCGCCAGTGCCGCTCCGAGCCGTCCGCCGGAAAAACTGACGGAATTAGCGATCCCACGTTCGTTCATCGGCAGCCACGAAGAAAACGCGCGCGCGATCGTCGGGTAGCCGCCGGCCTCGCCCATTCCAAACAGAAACCTCAGTCCGATCATCGCGAACAGCCCGCGCACCACGCCCGTCAGCGCGGTAAAGGCGGACCACACCAGACAGACGACGGACAGCACAACCCGCGGGCCGTAGCGGTCGGCCAGTTTTCCGCTGGGCACCTGAAACAGTGCATAGCCCAGCGCGAACGCAGACATGACCCAACCCATCTGCTGATCTGAAAACTGCAGGTCTTTGGCGATGTCGCTTTTTGCTGCCGAAATGCAGGCTCGATCCACCCACATCAGAACCGAAACGATGAATGCTCCAAAGATCAGCAGAAAGCGTTTCGGCATGAATCAGCCTTTCGTTGATAGCCGCCCGATGAACTCGGGCGGCTTCATCCGAAATCAAATTGAACAAAACTGCATTGAATCGATCGCCCGCCGGCAACTTTCATCCTTCAGCGAACAGCGCCAGATTGCTGCAGGACCTGTGTGAGTGCCGTGGAAACCAGGTCCGTCATTTTCGAAGTCGTCAGGCGGCCGCCCATATCCGGCGTGCGATTCTGCGGATCCGCCAGCGTGTCCGCAACCGCTTGCCGGAGTGCTCGACCGCCACGCTTTGCTTCCGGATGGTCAAACCATTCCAGCATCATCGCCGCCGAAAGAATCATCGCGACCGGATTGGCGATCCCTTTGCCGGCGATGTCCGGAGCTGACCCGTGAGCCGGCTGGAACACGGCCGCCTGATCTCCGATATCCGCGGACGGCGCCATCCCCATGCCGCCAATGAGCCCCGCGGCAAGGTCGCTCAGGATATCGCCGAACATATTTTCCGTGACAATCACATCGAAGTCCTGTGGTCGCCGAACCATGTATAAAGCCGTCGCATCGATGTAGAGGTGTTCCGCCGTGATGTCCGGAAACTCCCGAGCAACCTCGTCGAAGACGTGCCGGAAATAGACCATCGATGACAGCACGTTGGCTTTGTCGATCAGGGCCACACGTTTCTTCTGATTTCGCTGCTGAGCGATCCGGAAGGCCAGGCGACAGACACGTTCCGCACCCGTTCGAGTAATCTTTAACAGATTGGTGGCTTCGTCGGCCGCCAGATCCGCCACGGAATCGCGGCCTGCGAACAAGCCTTCCGTACTTTCACGTACCAACACAAAGTCGATCTCACCGGCCGCATGATTTTTCAATGGCGTATCACCTTCATGATACAGTCGAATCGGTCGCACGCCGCCATACAGCCCCAGCCGTTCTCGCAGATCCAGCTGCGGTGCAATTTCTTTTCCGTTGGGATAGCGAACGTCTGGCAGTCCCATCGCACCCAGCAGAATGGCGTCAGACCTGAGACACGATTCAAAGACCGCGTCGGGCAATGCATTGCCGCTATGTTGATATTCCGCAGCGCCCGCAGACTGTTCGTCAAATTCGAAGGCAACACCGTCCAGCGATGGCTCCAGCTGCTGAAGCAATCGGACGGCTTCGGCGGTCACATCCGGACCAATTCCGTCACCGCCCAGTACAGTGATGTTGAATGTCTTGTCCATAAGTCTTGGGCCAGTCCAATGGCGGGCGTCAAGCCGGCCGCTGTTTGTGAGTAGCAGACGCGTTGATTCGTCGTCAGCGACTACTACGGTGAGATTCGTCTGAAGTAATTGTTTTCAAAAAGAGCTGAGCCTGAATGCCAACTGTTGCTGATGGTCAGGTTGCCGGACTCCGGTGACGATTGACGGTGTTGATCAGTTGCTGCTCTGCTTCCGTGAGCAGTCGCCCCTTTCGCCACATGAACATGATCTGACGACGACCGAGCTGGCGGCGCAGAGAACGGACGGCCAGCTTCGTACACAACGGACCGTCGGCCCGGCCCGCGACGATACCCACACCCATTCCCGCCTGAACACAGCTGATCGTAAAGGCGCTGTTGTCGGTTTCCGTCGCGATGGTCGCCTTCAGCCGATCCCGCAACAGGGCCTGCTCCAAAGCATCACGACCATGAGTCCCTTCGGCCGTGACAATTAGAGGATGTCGTACCAGTTCGCGCAGACTGCTGGTCGCCTTCTGAGCAAACGGGTGTCGCCGGGGAGCAATCGCCAGAAAGTCGACATACCACGCCGGTTCATAGTGAATCGCTGACGAAGCTTTGCCGACACCAGGTTCCAGGGCTAATGAAAGGTCCGCTTCGCCGCTCAGCAGAAGCTCTTCCGCCCGCTGATTGCCGCCGTTACGAATCACCAGCGGACAGGAGGCCTGCCGTCGGAATTCTGTCAGCGGCGCGGCCAGGTCTTCCATCATCATCCGCACACCGGTCACGATTCGCAACGGGCGCGTGCGTGCCCCTTCGTCGCCAACCACATCGAATGTTGATTCCAGTCCGGCCAGCAGATCTTCCACAACCGCAAACAGCCGGTCCGCCGCCGCGGTCGGATAAACAGCGCGGCCTGATTTTTCGAACAGCTTGACGGCGTACTGCTGTTCCAGTGATCGAATCTGCTGCCAGACTTTGGCCACCGAGTTTCCGGATTCCGCGGCCGCCTGAGAATACCCGCCCTGCACATAGACGTCTCGAAACGTCTGCAGTTGCTGCACCTGTAGCTCGCCCGATCGGCGGCTTGTGCTGTTGACTGCGACTGAATCTGACATCAGACAGGTTTTCGAATTTCGAAAAGGAAGCTCATTGTTCTTTTCAATTTACAAAAAAATCGACGTCAATACAATCGAGCGTCTGAACAAGTCGTCTCCCTCTTTACGCAGGAGTTCCGCCGATGAAACTGACCCGATTCCTGCTGTGCACGTACCTGTTGCTACTGTTGCTACTGTTGCTACCGTCGGTTGAAGCTGCGGCAGCGACTGAAATCACGGGCGAACGGCAGCAGTGGCATACGGTGACGCTGACCATCGACGGGCCGGAGACTTCTGAGTCTGCCGACGTCAATCCATTTGTCCGCTACGAAATGACAGCGTGGTTTCTTCATCCGGAAACAAGCCAGCGCTTCGAAGTGCCGGGCTTCTTCGCCGCCGATGGCGATGCGGCGGAATCGTCCGCCGAAGCTGGAAATAAATGGAGAGTTCGATTTTCGCCATCGCTCACCGGACGATGGACTTTCCGCATTCAGATTCGTCAAACGGAAGGTGACGAAATCGTGCGGACTGAAGAAGGCGAATTCGATATCGGGAAATCCGACAAGGCCGGACGAGACTTTCGCCATCATGGCCATCTGCAGTATGTCGGCGAACGTTACCTGCGCTTCGCGGGCAGCGGTCGCTACTTTCTGAAGGCCGGCGTCGACAGCCCGGAAACTCTGCTGGGTTATCACGACTTCGACGGAACGTGGCACGACAAAGCGGAACATCCGATCCCGGCACCCCACAATCCCATTCATCTACCTTCGCTCGATCAGGGCCTGCATCGCTTTCCCGAACACGTTGCAGACTGGCGCGAGAGTGATCCCGTCTGGCAGGACGGTAAGGGCAAAGGCCTGATCGGCGGACTAAATTACCTGGCCGATCAGGGCATGAACTCCGTCTACTTTTTGACCATGAATGTGAATGGCGATGGGCGAAATGTTTGGCCGTGGATCGAACCCTGGCAGCATGACCGCTTCGACGTGAGCAAACTGGCTCAATGGGAAATTGTATTCGAACACATGCAGCGGCGAGGGTTGCAGATGCACGTCGTGCTGCAGGAAACCGAGAACGATCACATTCTGGACAACGGAGAACTTGGCCCGCTGCGAAAGCTTTATCTGCGCGAATTGGTGGCCCGGTTTGCTCACCATCCGGCGATCGTATGGAACCTGGGTGAAGAAAATCTACAGACGACCGACCAGCAGCAGGCGATGGCCGATTACCTGCGTGCGATCGATCCATACAACCATCCGATCGTGATTCACAACGATCATTATTCGCCAAGCAACATTGCCGAAACCTTTGATCCTCATCTGGGCAAAACCACCTTGGACGGAACGGCTATTCAGGACTTCCACTGGAACGACGTCCATCACCACACCAAACACTACGTGGCGGCATCGCGTGCGGCCGGAAAGCCATGGGTCGTGTTCGCCGACGAAATGGGTGGTGCGAATTTCGGACTGAAGACCGACGCCGACGCCCCCGAACACTTCGACGCTCGCAGCAAAGGCTTGTGGGGCAATCTGATGGCGGGCGGCGGTGGAGTCGAATGGTACTTCGGCTGGCAAAACAACAGTCCGCACAGCGACCTTTCGGCCGAGACCTGGCGAACTCGGGAAAGCATGTGGAAGCAGTCCAGACTTGCCATCGATTTCTTTCACCAGTATCTGCCGTTCACAGAAATGCAGTCCGCCGATCACCTGGCTTTGGCCTACGCCGACTACTGTCTTGCAAAGCCCGGCGACACCTACTGCATCTATCTGTTTAGCGGCGGCAACACTCGGCTGGACCTGCAGTCACACCGCGGGCCGTTTTCGGTGCACTGGTTTGATCCTCGTAACGGCGGCGAATTGCAGTCGGGCACCGTGCAGACGGTCTGGGGGCCCGGGCTGGCAGAGATCGGTGAACCTCCTTCCGACCCCGGTCGCGACTGGGTGTGTCTTGTTCGTCGTACGCAGCCGATCTTTCATGCCGGCTGGCGCAAAAACGCGATTGTTGTGGAGGCTGAACACTTCGAATCTCAATCACTGACCGAACAGCGTCAGTGGCATGTTCTGAAGAAGTCAGGCGAGATTCCGCAACTGGAGGGTGCCGGCCCGGCCACTCGCTGGACTCAGGGAATTCTGTCCGCGTCGAAAACCGCCAGCAACGCTCGCTTCATTCGGATCCTTCCGGACACCCGCCGGACTCATGACGATCCGCTGGCACACGGCGAAAACTTCAGCCCGAGACCGGGACAGATGGCGATCGTCCGTTATCGAATCCGCTTCGAACAACCCGGACGCTATTACGTGTGGGCACGAAGCTTCAGCACCGGAACGGAAGACAATGGTGTGCATGTCGGACTGAATGGCACATGGCCGGAACACGGTCAGCGCATGCAGTGGTCAGATCCAAAGCATGAATGGGTCTGGGGGTGTGCCCAACGAACTGCAGAAGTTCACAACGGTGTACCGATGGAAATCTATCTGGATGTCCCGAAAGCCGGAGTTCATACCGTCGAGTTTTCGATGAGAGAAGACGGATTCGCGCTCGATCAGTTTCTGCTGACTCGGGACCGCGACTACCGGCCGTCAGGCATCGAGAAAGGCGAGAGCATTCTATTCACTCCACCCGATGAGCCATCAGAAACGGCGGTTCAGGCGAAACATTCGACCGATGCGAAGATGCAGTTTCCCGGCGAGAGCTGGGCGAAAGGAACTCCTGCATCTCAGGGGGTCGATTCGAAAGCACTGCGATCGGCACTAAACTACATACGCGGACATTGTAAAGGCGATGGCCTGAGCGAGATGCTGGTCATTCGCAACGGCGTGGTCATTCACGAAGGCAGTAATACGACTCGAGTTCACAACATCTGGTCGTGCAGCAAGTCCTTCACCAGCACGGCGCTCGGCCTGCTGGTCGCCGACGGCCGATGTAATCTGGACATGAAAGCCGCGTCGATCACGCCGGAACTGCAGCAGCATTATCCCGACGCAACGCTGAGACACTTCACGACCATGACATCCGGCTACAGTGCGAAAGGTCGCAGCCGCTGGAATGACGAAAACGCCGACTGGTCATGGACGCCGTACGAACCGGCGAAACCGTATTTCGCTCCCGGGACCGCATACGCCTACTGGGACGAAGCTCAAATGACGCTTGGTCGGCTGCTGACTCGAATCGCCCGAGAAGAACTGAACGGCTATCTGGACCGTCGAATCTTTCAGCCGATCGGAATGGGCAAAGTGGAGTGGCTGCACGAAGGCGAAATCGACGGCATTCCGATCTGCAACGGTTGCACCAACGTGAAGCTGAACGCCCGGCAACTTGCTCGATTCGGCCACCTGTTCCTAAACAATGGTCGCTGGAACGGAAAGCAACTGATCCCGCAGGACTGGGTTTCGCAGGCCACGCAGACTCAGGTGCCCGTTACTTTGCCGGTTGGCGAAACAGATCGCGATAACGTCCGCGGTCCGGGAGCCTACGGCTTCAACTGGTGGACGAACGGGGGCGAAAACCGCATGCCTCACGCGCCGCCCAAAACTTTTTATGCCAGCGGGCTGCACCACAACCTGCTGTTTGTTGTGCCGGAATGGAACATGGTCATCGTCCGCATGGGCACTGATGGCAACCCGCCAATGGGTAAACCGCAGGCATGGGACGGCTTTTTCCGCCGCTTGGCAGAAGGAGTGTGGTAGAGGAAAGCGGATGGCGGAGAGCGGAAAGCGGACGATCAGGCAAGCAATTGCTGATCGCAATTTGAGATTTGAGATCCGGCAGCTCAGTTTTCAGATCTGGAATTTGAAATCTGAAATCTCAGATAGCAGCCGTTCTCGCCACTCGCCACTCGCCACTCGCCGCTCGCTTCTCGCTTCTCTCTTCTTATTCCTCACCGGCCTCTGCCGTGTCGTCGGCCTCGGTTGCTTCCGGCGGATTACTTTCAACAGCGGGTGATTCTGAAGCGGAATCGGAAGCGGTTCCGATTTCCTCGCCCGCTTTGGCGGCTTCTTCTTCGATGTCTTCGCTGGCAATCCGAGCACAGGACGCGATGGTGTCGGCATCATCCAGTTTCATGATGCGAACTCCCTGAGTGTTGCGGCCGATGGTGCTGATGTCGGAAGCTCGCAACCGCTGAATCTTGCCCTTTGCGGTGACGAACAGGACTTCGTCGGTGTCTTTGACGGCCAATGCATCCACGACGGCTCCATTGCGTTCCGTCGTCTTGATGTCTCGCAGCCCCTTTCCGCCTCGCTTCTGTCGGCGATACTGCGCATTGCTGCTGCCGGATGCTTCGTCGTCTTCATCACCGCCGGCAACACCCGGACCGAAGGGGGTCCGCTTGCCGT